>CABFOP010081644.1:0-13223 GCA_900683385.1 Anoplogaster cornuta
AGAGGGGCGGGTGGTTCCCCTTCCAGCATGACAACGCCCCAAAACACACCGCTAAAAAAAACAACGCAGTGGCTAAAGGACAGGAAGGTGAATGTCCTTGAGTGGCCTAGTCAGAGCCCTGACCTAAATACAAATGAACATCTGTGGATGGACTTGAAGAGTGCAGTCCATCGCTGCTCCCCACTGAATTTGACTGAACTCGAACAGTTCTGCAAGGAAAAATGGGCAAATATTGTCCAATCTAGGTGCACAAAGCTGGTAGAGACATATCCAAACAGACTGATGGCTGTAATTAAAGCAAAAGGTGCCTCCACAAAGTATTACATCAGGGGACTGATCACTTTTGCAACCCTGTTATTCTAGTTTTTCATTTTTTATTAATTATCAGAACTTTTGCCCTTTTTTCACTTGAATGTTGTAAGGCAAAATGTGTAAATAAAGCTGGGAAAAGATGGATTTTTTTTTACCGTCCACCTGTGTGTCACCCCTTTGTCATGTATCTGTCTTTCTGTCCCTCTGTCCTCATGTCCAGATGAAACTGATGAAGCTGCTCCAGCGTCTCCCAGCCAGTGTAGTTCGGCGGCTGCACCGAGAGCGCTACAGAAAGCCCACATGGCTGACGCCCATACCAGACAGCCACAAGCTTACAGAGCAAGATATCACAGACTTTGTGAAGAGTATGATGCAGCCGGTGCTGCTGGCCATGTTCAGCAAGACAGGCAGTCTGGATGCAGCCCAGGCCCTGCAAAACCTAGCTCTAATGAGGCCTGAGCTGGTCATTCCCCCTGTGCTAGAGAAGTAAGTGTATGATTGGAGTATTATAGTTGGAGAATTCTTTTCCCTGTCAAGTTATATCTGTAATGAGTGGAACACGGGTGATACATTCAAATCAATGACCAGACCATAAAAAAGCGGTGCAAATGATGCTCTATTTCTTCCATAGGACGTACCCTGCCATGGAGACTCTAACTGAGCCCCACCAGTTGACAGCCACTCTCAGCTGCATGATTGGTGTAGCACGGAGCCTTGTGTCAGGAGGGCAGCGCTTCCCCGAGGGCCCCACTCACATGCTGCCTCTGCTAATGAGGGCCCTCCCAGGCGTCGACCCCAATGACTTCAGCAAGTGCATGGTGAGCTCCAGTGTTGTTCAGTCCAACTGCTTGTGGCACTCCTACTGTTTTTTGTTTTTTTCACTTCTTTTGATTATTATTTTACTTGTTGTGTGTTTGATTCTGATCTGAACGTCATTTCCGTTCCTGCAGATAACATTCCAGTTCATTGCTACATTTGTGACTCTTGTGCCTTTGGTGGACTGTTCGTCTGCCCTTCATGAAAGAACCGACTTGACAGAGGTGAATCACCACTCTTTTATTATTATCTTTTTTTCCCCACCCAAGAACACAATTCTAAGTTATTTGCACATTGATGCTGCTTGTATTTACCTATGCAGTGTTATTTCTCTGGCTTTCAGGTGGAGAGAGAGATGTGCTCAGCTTCAGCAGAGTTTGAAGACTTTGTTCTTCAGTTCATGGATAGGTACATAGAAGACTTTTGATGAAGAACAAACATGTTCAAACGTTATGAATCGGCTAGGATTTTTAGTTTGACATCATTCTGCTTTCTTCAGGTCAACTGATGACCACCTGTCTTCACAACATATTTGTATACAAAAAAACACACTAAAACTAGACTAAAAAAAGCAATATTGAAAAGCTTATTGTTTCCTCATAAATAATTGCTGGACAGAAGGAAGCATTAAATACAAGTGTTGACTGTTTTAATGTTTTACTTTACCTTTTTCTTCTATTTATTACATTTATTATTTCCTTCTGAATGGTCAGAGTGAAATATATATATATATGTATAAGTTATGACTAATGTTTTTGTATCTGTGCAGGTGTTTTGCTCTTATAGACAGTAGCACTCTGGAGCAGACTCGAGAGGAGACTGAGACGGAGAAAATGACTCACTTGGAGAGTCTGGTAGAGCTAGGTCTGTCCTCCACCTTTAGCACCATCCTCACACAATGCTCCATGGACATCTTCAAGGTAAGATCTGTTCTCCACACACCTCTTTCATCCCCCCTCTCTTTCCCCGTCTCTCTCACACCTACGCACAAATCTATGGACAACCTCATTTCATCTGTCATGTTATTTCACAGGTGGCTCTGGGCAAGGTTTTCAACTTTGCAACCACCAACATCTTTGAGACACGTGTATCTGGGAGAATGGTAGCTGACATGTGCAGAGCTGCCTCCAAGGTGAGTCTTGTGTACTATTAAACCCTGCATATAGGCCTAAAGCATCAAACTCTTGTAGCATTTCAGTTTACTCTGCTCCTCATCCTTTGTTTTCAGTGTCACCCTGCAGAGTCACTCAAGCTTTTCGTGCCACACTGCTGCAATGCCATAAACCAAATTGCTGTCAGTAAGTGCTCAGCAAACAGGAAATACAATTTCTACTGTCGGAGTTTGGGAACGCATAAATCAGTGCACCACTTTTTCTTCCAATGAGCTCCTTGTCATTCTCTGAGATACACTGTTTTTCCCCCCAGATGAGGAAGTGCTGAATGAGGAGGAGCTTGACAAAGAGTTGTTGTGGAATCTCCAGCTACTGTCTGAGGTGATTTAACGCTCATGACCAACCACAGATTACCTTGGGTTTCTTTCTTTACCAACAGCTCCTAATTGTTTTTTCCCCTCTTTGCCATGTGCACCTCAGGTGACTCGGGTGGATGGGTACAAGCTCCTACCCTATCGCACTCAGCTGGTCCAGATCTTGCAGCTCACCCTCCACCTAAAGTGCAAGCAGGGATACATTCTAGCTTGCAACCTGCTGCACCACATCCTTCGCTCCTCTGCCCTCATCTACCCCACAGAGTACTGCAGTGTACCAGGAGGCTTCCAGCAACCCACCGGTGACTACCTACCCATCAAGGTACTAACGCACATTCTGATGGATTAGATGAGGAGTTTACATTTCACAAGCTTCATATTTTCCAACTTCATGATGCACAATAGTCTTGTTTTAATTATTGTAGATGTCCCAAATGTCTGCCAACTGCACCTTGCCTTGATTCCCACAGTTTGTCCATTGTCATTTCTGCTCAAGTTACAGTTACTGTTCTAGTTTGCATTCAAAATCTTTTCATGACCATGAACTTATGTTTTGTAAGTTTGTTTGAGCATGCATAGTCTTATCAGCTCCATAATGCATTGAGGGAATGTTTCAGAATCAAATCCATGTTGGCATTTGGAATAATGTGCATTTGTCCTTACACCAGACAAGTTACAGCATAAACTTTATTGGTTCACACGTGTAATCAACACATTATATTGTTCTGTGCAGGACTGGGGTCGGCCTGGGGACTTGTGGAACCTGGATATCCAGTGGCATGTGCCCTGTGTGGAGGAGACCTCTTTTGCTTTCTATGTACTGGACCTGATCCTCCAGCCAGAGCTCCAGCGCCTTCAGAGATACTCACAGGGGGAACAGGACATGAGCAGGTAAGGAAGAATGAAGCTGAGTGCTCGTCTATACTCTCACAGGTATAGGCTGCATCCACCCCAGCCATTTTGTTTGCATGTGTAATGCGTCTATGGAGTTGATATTGATTCTCTTTGTTTTTCAGAGATGATGTCCTACAGAGCCTAGCCATTGTTCAGCACTGCCTCCTTGGAGCTGGGAGTCTGATGCCTCCTCTGAAAGGAGAGTCTATCCCTGAACTGTGAGCAGTTGTATTCACACGTTTATACTTATTGTGCATGTTGCATATCTCAAGTTATCAATTAAGAGTCACAGGACAAAGCCAAAGTAGACAGAATTTGCATGTTAATTCTTAGATACAGGATATTTTGGTGTTCATTTGTGATCATGAACAAGTCTCTCTCTAACATGGAAATGAGAGAACTATTAGTCAGGGTTTCCCTCAGGAAAATAGGTGTGGAGATGCTAAATAATCACAGCAAAGGAGTTTTGGATTGGACAGATGTTGCATGTTGCAGCATGGAGAGAAATCAGCATACGATTCAAACAGCATTCGAGCATTTCTCTTCCCCTCTAACCATTAGCAGGATTGTTATACCTACAAGTTACACCAGCCCCTTTAGGTTTACCTCCGGTCACTAGAAGAGACAAAACAGTGTAAATCACTTGGAGACATTCAGAACTAGGCTTTAGGTCATCCTCAAATAAACACGGAGCATCAGTATCCTTGAAACAAACATCCATTCATTTAGGAACCTTATATAATAATAATAATAATAATATTGCATTTTATATATTTATATATATTAATCAAATACAGCAAGGCATATGCTGCATGTATACGGCAACTACTACTACTGTTAATACATATGTGTACTACCTCTACTACCATTTCATGTCATACAGTATATTAAAATGTTCTTGAACAATTGGCACATTTGGAATTCAGTATACTATTGAATTGGATAAGTATCTCTTCTGCTACATTATATTGCTGGTTGATATAACACAATAGTGATTCAATGTATACCCAGTTCATGAAAGCGTTTTAATTTGCTGTTCTTTTAACATCCGATATCGGTATATTATAGGTGTTTCCATGCACAAATACTCTGGTTCAGGAAGTGAAGCCTTTGGGTTTTGACTCTTGATAGATTAATATATTACACCACAGATCTGATCTCTAGTTTCAGGAGATTAATATCCATGCTCAGAAATACAGACTGAACTGTCTAAGACCATAGGGATAACATTTTATTCTCTTTTGGGGGCATTTTCACTTGTACTGTCTTGCAGAGATTCTCAGAATGAGGTCTGGGGACCTCCAAGAGGCCTTTTATAAGGGCTGACAACTAAAGTACAATTATACTAACAGTTTAAAGTGTGTTAGTGTTTTACTAAACACTTAGTACAATGTGCTTTTCCTTGTCCAAAAGCCTATGTATTTAAGGGTCTTCGGTATGAAAAAGGTTTCCTGTATAGGTTTGTACAGTGCTAAAGGAGCGTGACCTTATTCAGTTGCCCCTTTATCATTTAAAAATCTATTTACAGACTGGTTTTGAATGTCAAGTAGTTAACCTTGCTTTGAATCTGCTTTTTCCACTAGGGTCCATAGTATGGTGAATCTAGATGAGACCCGTCTCTATCCAGGAATGGAGTATGGTATGTCATTTTGCATCAATAGCTGCTACATGCTCCGTATTAATGTAAGCAGCTGTAGTGTGTGATTGACTGTAGTCTTACACTGTAATTCTTTCCCTGCCTGCAGATAAGTCCAGAGAGAACTACAGAGATGCTATCTGTAGTGTGATGAAACAGCTGCTGCGTAAGTGTCCCCTTAGTTACATTCAGACTCAGGATTCCACTCTCGATCTTGCTGTTGTTCGTTATAAAGCCACATCCCCAACAAATTCATCGTCACATTCAGCTTAGCAAAAACAAGCTAACAACCATCAACTATCACCAAGTACAGGCTTCTGCCCAGCCACCATTCATGTTGTCTGCTCCTTTCACTCTTTCTTTCAGATCACATTCTGGAGCACTCTGAGGATGACACTAAATCTCTCTTCTCCATTATCAAGGTAGGCAGGAAATAGTAAGATCTCAGATACTATTCTACTAAGTCATGACACCTTGTTGGCAATGAACAATGGCAATGTTGTTGACTGTGACATTCTACATGTTTCACAGATTATCAGTGACCTGTTGCACTTCAAAGGCTCTCACAAACATGAGTTTGACTCCCGCTGGAAGAGCTTCAACCTTGTGAAGAAATCTATGGAGAACAGAGTGAGAAATCAAGCATTTTATTGAACCTTTATACAACTAGGGAAGGGTTTTAATGAGCATGCATGCATGCATGCGTCAGAACACACTGAGACAACAGCTTACTGATTTAATCCGGCAGGCAATTAAAAATTGCATAATGCCTTTTGTATTTTATTCACAGCTTCATGGCAGAAAGCAGCACATCAGAGCCCTGCTCATAGACCGAGTCATGCTCCAGCATGAGGTAAATAATTTGCTTTTAATAGAGCCATTTTCTGGTGGAATAACTTATTTTCCCACTTCTAACTTTAAATGTCCTTGTGGTTTATCAGCTGCGTAAGCTGACAGTGGAAGGATGTCAATACAGGAGCATTCACCAGGACCTTATGAAAGATTTGTTGAGGCTTTCCACAAGCACCTACAGTCAGGTGAGTCAACAGTACACTCCACATCAATTATCAACACATATACTATACACAAGTATTTGCTTTGTGGTTTTCAGCAGATTATCCACATTTGTTAAGCCATAATATATTACAAATCAAAAGGACTGACATTTGACTAAAGACATCTCAAAACATCATAGGTCAAAACTGTTCACCTTAATTAAGACTTCTTATATTATCTATCAGGTACGCAGCAGAGCTCAGAACGTTTTGTTCGCCGCCCTGGGGACCTATAACTTCTGCTGCAGAGATCTGATCCCCCATGTCCTGGAGTTTCTCAATCCAGAACGCAGCAACGTCACACAGCAGCAATTCAAAGTATGACAACCCTCTCATTGTGCCATGCTCTACTCCATAAAAATCAAGGAAAGATGTATATATTGGATACCATTTTTTGAATTCTTGTGAATATATTTCCTTGTAATTTGTCCCTTATGCTATCTCTTTACTTCTCCAGGGTAGCTTGTACTGTCTTATGGGGAATCACAGTGGTGTGTGCCTGGCCAACTTGCACGACTGGGACTGCGTTGCTCTGACATGGCCCGCCATTGTACGCACTGGCCTCAGCTCAGCCATGTCCCTGGAGAAGCCCTCCATCGTACGGCTCTTTGATGACCTAGCAGACAAAATCCACCGCCAGTATGAGACCATTGGCATCGACTTCTCCGTAAGCATAACACTCAGAAGAAATCACAAATGGAACAGTAGACGTTTGATAATCCATTGTTGAGATTGGAGGTTAGCTTTGAGTGACTGGATAACTACATCAGTGATAATGATGGAGTACTTGCCATTTTTTTGATTGAAAAAATAAGATGAAATCTGTTGATCCCTATGGGGAAATTGCAGCAGCAAAAGTAATGGGATCCAGCAGGGGGAAAGTAGTGTAAAATAGGCTAAAAGTTTGCATAGATACTGTACTGATACTAGGAGAGAATGCATCATTATATTTCCTCATACACACATAGGGATTCTGTGGGCTAACAATTACAACAACAAAACAAATCTAACCATTCTCTTCCCTACTTGCCGTTGTTTTGAAATAACAGGCCAATAGTTATCCCATTCAACATGCATGGACACTCATTCCCTAACTTGGTGCACCATCTAATTAGATATTTTACATTGTTATGCATTATATTCATTCATGTAATTGGTCATTACAGATTCTCATGTTTGGCTAAATGAGGTTCTTCTACTACATGGCTTTTCTTTACATTAGATCTCTGATGAGTGCTGTGCTGTGGCACAGAAACTTATGGTCACTGGAAATCCTTTCCCCGAAGAGCCTGTCCCTTCTGAGGAAGAAGTAGCAGAGGGCCTGAAGAGGCAGGAGCTCAAGAACTCTGATTCTGTAGAGTGAGTTCACACCAACATCATGACCAAGCATCATCATTTTTGCTGTCTGCTTTAGTGATGCTTCTTCCTCTTTCCTTCCCCTTGACACACAAATGCTTGAGAGCTCTACAATACCCCTCAGTTTACCGGGAGCGTTGCTCTGCACTACAAGCCAATGGGGCCAATGAAAACTCAAAAACCAAAACCTAAAATGGCCCCTCGTGTGCATGAAGACCAGCAGCCAAAGGAGTAAACAAGCCAAAAAGTAATTGAAATGTCATTTGGCAATTGTTCAATCGTTTAAAGACGCGTGTCATGCTGTTGAAAGGTCTTGCCTTTTTGGATCGGTCTGTTTGCGTTTCTGTTGGCCCCATTGGATTTGTTGGAAAGCAGTGCTAGAGGTCCATAGAGCTCTACAGTGAGGTAATTGATGATATTTTGATCAGAATCAATTGGCATGATGGCATAGATTAGAAAAATAAGGCCAGAGTTGGAAATAATCAGAACTATCCTTTAATGTGAAGTTGTTCAGTGAACAACAATGCTGTTTTCACTGGACGGCTCTCAGGTTTGTGGAATTATGTAACATACTCACCCCCTGCAATGTGACTGCACAGCATTATCCTAGAGAATTTCTCAGTGTTGTCCAATGGAGGCTGCTGTACACAACTAATAAAGTTCTACAATTCTCAGGAAATACAAGAGACTTGTTGGTGATTTACTGGACTGCATCAGCAACACAAACATGTAGGTTCATTTTGTCTCTACTTTGTGATCAGCTTGTGGTTACGTTTAATCAGTGTTGTCTGTATGTGAACACCTACTGTGTTTGATGTTCCAGGCCTTGGAAGTTTGAACATATTGCGATTGGCTTCCTGTCATTGCTGCTGAGAGACGACCACCAACTCCCTGCACCTGCTGTTCTGTTCTTTGTCAAAAGCCTCAACCATGACTCCCTCTTGGTCCGCAAGGTTTGCCACGCATGCTTTCCCCTTCACAGCCACTCAGTCTCACAAAAGATGATAAGACATGCGGTGGCATGAAGTACTTTCATCCTCAAACAGCACATGGATGAACTGAACTGAACTGTCCTATTTTCTCCATTAGGTGGCAATATCAGCCGTGGCAGGGATCATGAAGCAACTGAAGAGACCACATAAAAAAGTGCCAGTCATCCCCAGTGAGCTCTGTAAGCATCACACAGATTTGATGTGTCTCGTATTCTGACGTGTGAAAATTATGTGATTTCACAAACCACTTCCCTCTGGAAGGTGGAGTGAAGGAGCCAAATGGTATGATAGCCGGCGACCGGCCAGACAACCAGTGGCTCCAGTATCGCAGTAGCAGCCTACCGCGCACGCAGCAGGACTGGGATCGCTGTGTGTTTGTGGAGAAGACCCACTGGGGATACTCCAGTTGGCCAAGGTTATCACATTATTATCTATTGTTTTGTCTGTTTGCTCAACTCTGTCCTGTCTTGTTTACTTGTTGTTTACTTACTTGTGTCTGTCACTCTTGATGCATTTAGGCATCTGTGGGACAACCCCTTTTAAACTTAGTTTTATTTACCTTGTGTTCTCTAGAAAGTTGATGATGTATGCACCACTTAAGGAGCAGCCCAAACAGAACCTCACCAGAGAAGAAATGACAGAGGTTTGTTAACACAACCACACAAGCTGTTCTCTGGAAAATCGTAACACTGTAGATCGTATTAAGTTTAAATTTATTTACAGCATCCAGTGAAATATGTTTTCATATCGTCCCTTACAGCATGAGCAGATCATCTATGACCATTTCTCAGACCCGGTATTCATCAACCAGCTCATCGAGTTTCTCTCTCTTGAGGATCGTAAGGGCAAGGACAAGTTCAGCCCTCGCAGATTCTGTCTATTCAAGGTGAGACTGCCTAAGAGTAGTTTGAAGTGGCAGAAACGGGACTAAAGCCAACAAATCCAATACAACACTTTTTACCTTCCTCTTCTAGGGATTGTTTCGCAACTTCAGTGATGCCTTTCTACCGCTGCTCCGGCCACATATGGAGCGCCTGGTGGCTGACTGCCACGAGAGCAAGCAGCGTTGTGTTGCTGAGATCATCTCTGGCCTGATCAGAGGCTGCAAGCATTGGAGCTACACCAAGGTACGTATTTGACACCCTTAAATAGTCCAGGGTGGCCGGATGTCCCACTTTTCTTGGCTCAGTGCCCGGACGGCGCTATCCCTGAAAAAGTCCCCCAAATTGCCCTCGGAGTGAAAAATGTAATAAAGGTGCCAGTTGTAATTTTATATAAAGCTGGTTTGAGGAGTTGCTCTGTCACAAATGGCTCGTAATTGTTGAGTGCCTTTCCCATCCTCTCCAAGAACTCAAAGTACCTACTTGGAATGCTTGTTGGGATTGCTTTTTTACATTACTAACTGAAAATGTTTTTCAAAAATAGCACAAACAAACACGTATACACGCATTTGTGTTCTCGTCACAGGTTGAGAATCTTTGGGAGCTGTTGTGTCCACTGCTCCGCACTGCCCTGTCCAACATCACAATAGAAACCTATGCAGATTGGGGCACCTGCATCGCCACAGCCTGTGTAAGCTTTCAGCCATTTACATCCATCACCATATCTCTTTGTCTGTCCATATGGTAAACACGTGTTGCTTATCATCTCTTCCATATGGATCTATTATTTGTGTCTTGTACAGGAGAGTAGAGACCCACGCAAGCTGCACTGGCTGTTTGAGATGCTAATGGAGTCACCAGTCAATGGGGAGGGGGGCTCCTTCGTTGATGCCTGGTGAGTAAAACGGATTTATACAGATGTTGCTGTGACCGGCACGCTGTACTGATTGTACTCCTCTCTCCTCCTCTCCCCTCCAGTCGTCTATATGTGCTGCAGGGAGGCCTGGCGCAGCAGGAGTGGCGCGTTCCAGAGCTCCTCCACCGGCTGCTACAGTACCTGGAGCCCAAACTCACGCAGGTCTACAAGAACGTACGAGAACGCATCGGCAGGTGAGGCCTCTCTACCAGGGTTTCCGCGGGTCCTTAAAAAGTCTTAAATTCAATGATCTAAATTCAAGGCCTTAAAAAGGTCTTAAATTGTACTTTTTGTTGTTGTAAAGTCTTAAATATAATCAGAGGTCTTAAAAATGTTTAAGTTAAGTTGTCTAAGTTACTTTAGTATGTTGCCTTTGATGCAAAATATATACTTCAATGGTTGAAGGAACGGATTTGGAATAACATGCAGAGTGAAAAACATAAAACAGCTGTCAAATACTAGTTGTTTTTTGTGCATTCATTTTTGTCGCAAAATTGGTCTTAAATTGCATTCTTAGTGGCATTAAAAAGGTCTTAAAAAGTCTTAAATTTAACTTGCTGAAATCTGCAGAAACCCTGTCTACGCTCCTAATGCTCATGGATGTGTTGTTTCTCTACACGCTCACACTGTTCTAATCACTACCCTTCCTGTATTCTTTCTCCTCTGACTCGGTGTCCTACCAGCGTGCTCACATACATCTTCATGATCGATGTCAACTTGCCATACACTCAGCCCACCACCTCCCCGCGCATCTCAGACTTCACAGAACGAATCCTGTTACGGCTGAAGCCCCTAACGGAGGCTGATGAGGAGATCCAGAACCACGTGTTGGAGGAGAATGAGGTGGGGGAGCAGGATGAGAGGACCCAGGCAATCAAATTGCTCAAAACAGGTGGGATAGTGGTGCAACTTGAGACACACTTGTTAACAGAGCTAAGATGAATAAATATTTAAACCTTGATGCGTTTAAAAACATATATTTTAAATATTAACTTAACTTATTAACTTGTAAATTCCTTTCTGCATCGGTCTTCAGTGCTGAAGTGGCTTATTGCCAGTGCTGGGCGCTCCTTCTCCACTGCTGTTCCAGAGCAGCTCCAGTTGCTTCCCCTGCTCTTCAAGGTGAATTGCTCATGGTAGCTCCATTCATAGCCCTGGCTGTCTAGTGCCTTCACTAGCAATCCTAACTAGAAGTTGATTTTTTTTGTTCATGAGCCCGGGGTGATTTAATCACTGCTAAACCTGCCATCCACTCTTGTCCCCACTTTCTGATTCTTTGTGTTTTCTTTCTTACCTTCTTGCCTCTTCCCTGTCTGTTTGCCTGCCTACCTGTCTACTTATCTCTGTCCTGTCCTCTAGATTGCTCCAGTCGAGAATGATGACAGTTATGATGAGCTGAAGAGGGATGCTAAGACCTGCCTGTCGCTGATGTCCCAGGGGCTCCTCTACACAGAGCAGATCCCCATGGTCCTCAGTGCCCTGCAGGACGTGAGTCATCTGCCAGCTGTGGCTGTCATTCCACTTTTTGCCTCTGTGTTAACAAGCATTTGCCTATGTTATTCCTACACTCTAGCACTGCTGAACATAGCCAGAAACAAAAGAGCCCCATATATATCAGTATCATAACCGCTTCATGTAGAATAAATTGGGGAAGTTGGAAAAAATGACTGACAGTACTCGGGAGGATCTTCTGGTGCACAACTGATTACTATTATAATAAAAAGCTTATTTAATGTGAAAGTAAAGAGAAATATTCAAGGAAGTCAGTCTTTCATTCATTCTAAATGGACCAGCTACAGGTTGTAAATTGGTATGACCACACAGATGAAATGATTGGTTTTCTGCTCTCTATAAACATCTCTGGGAGAGCATCGTTTGTGTTCACAAATACTGATTGGGCTGTTGTAACCCATATGAATCTGTCCACATTTTTAAAATGAGCAGTGTTCTCCTTAAAGAGGAGCACCATTAAAAACCCCCCGAATGCACTACTCATCCAGGGCCAGGTCCATTCCTCTTGTGAAACAAATGTTTAAATAGCTGAGATATTGATGCTGGACGTGGCTGTGTGTTTCAGATTGCTGGCAGTAGCTCGTGGCACGCTCGCTACACGGTGCTGACATACCTCCAGATTATGGTGTTTTATAACCTGTTCACCTTCATGAGTGACCAGGGAGCAGTCAACGATGTCCGGGCACTGGTCATACGTCTGCTGGAGGATGAGCAACTGGAGGTAAAAACATGCACTCATTCACAACTCTTACCTCCACACAAACACACTGAACATTTTAGTGTAGATAAAAAAATGTGTGGATGTCTCTTTAAGGAATAACAAACATTCAAAATGTGAGGCAGGAAGCTGAACTATGCTGTCTGATTATATAGTCACCAAGCTATTGGCCAGTGCATGCTTGTTTATGCTAGCAGGCGCTCTCAGTCTTCCAGCTTCACTGTAATGATTCAGCACCCCCCTCCTCCTGGCTCTCCACTCTGTTCCCCCTCCGGTCCTCTCGCTGTTGCTATGGAAACTACAGGCTGCAGTAATCTGTTGCCATGGAGATAACGTTCAGAATGAAGGAGGATGAGAGGGAGAGGGATATAGTAGGGAGAAAGGAGAGGTGGGGGATGGATGCAGGTAGACATTCTTTGTTTTGCCTCTTTCCAACCAAACTGAGCCTGTTTTTCTCTTAGGGTCTATTACACACATTGACTATATGACACTTTATCAGATTCATTCATTCAGTTGTATATTAAATCAGTTGAGTTCAGGTGCTGGCAGCAGAGTCATCTACAAATAACCTGTTCCCCTTAATTGACCTTCTCAATCTACCAGCAAAGAACCGACTCATTTATATTTAGTTTGTTATCAAGATCATATG
>CABFOP010081648.1:0-11950 GCA_900683385.1 Anoplogaster cornuta
ACACACACACACACACACTCTTTCTCACGTTCACGATCACACGGTCAAGATGACATTGGCACAACCACTGTTCAGTGTGCCATCATCCTTTACCCTTTAGTTATTATCAGTGATACAATAGCAGGCACTGTCTACACCTCTCATCCTGGGCTCTCCCGTCACATAAAGGGAACACACACAAACTTAATTTAGCTCTTGAGAAAGGAAGAAAAGCAGGATGGAGATATGGAGCGTGTCCCGCCCGGTTAATCAAGTTCTCACTATCCGACAGGCTTGATTAAGGAATATAATGACCAGACTTTTAGGGGCATTTGGAAATGCTTTGGAGACATTATGAAGCACATTTATTGCTTTCTCGCAGTCGCAGAAGCACTTATGAGAAGCCATGAGAAGCCTGCTTTGACTGATTGAACAGTCAACACAGTGCATATGAGGAAATGCGTAAAATGTCACATGTTGCGCTTTGGATGTCAACAAGGGGAAGTGTAATCAACCCTAAATTGTCATCTCTGGTAATCAGGGCTCTTCTCAGGCAACACAGATCAGCTAAGAACATCAGGCCTAATCTGATCGAAATATCCTGCCAAGATAAATCATGTCACCGTTTCATTTTTAGAGACTCGTTTGGCTCCCATGACTGTATCGTGCAAATCCCTGGTTGTCAACTTGAGTGAACGATGTAGGGTTTTCTCAACCTTCGCCATCAGTCCGTTGGCGACGTGTGCAGACCTGGTTCGACGCCATTCAGTCCCGCTTTAAACTGGTGCTGCAGCGCTACCCATATGTATGCTGTATGATCTGCACCATACCTGGACACAGAGTGATTTGCCACACAGAAGACAGACCTTGTTGTGCCCTCTTCGTGCATTCACTTTTGCACAATATTTCATGGGGAGGGGGAAAGTTTAACAAGGATGGATTACAAATGCAGATGCAGACAGGGGACACTGGATGGGAACATTTGCAAATAAATATATTCCCATGAAAATGACCTCAACTACTGAGGCAGAAGACAAATAGATTGAGTAGCCGAGGAACAGAGAGGTTTGACGTGCGATGCGACATGATTCACTGATGAGATGCAGCTTACCGTTGATGGCAGGTCAGAGGTTTGTAATGAGGGGATGGGATGGAAAACAAGTACACAAGGTCCCTTCTGTCATGCCAAGCAGGGTTCCTAATAGAACAAATGATCTAAACAAAAAGTCAATTGCTCAGTGGTCCATGTGAGGGTTACATGTTTTCCAGCTCCCCTCCAGAGCAGCCTGAGCCCAAACCCTACCACCTGACCACTGCTGTGTCTGCTCCAGTTTCCTAGGAACTCCTGCTTGGATAGGCAGTTTTATGAAGCGGATAAATGGATTTATGTAGCCACGTTTTGTCAGCATAAAGACACTACAAGGTACCATTCTTTCTTTCTTCATGGGGCCTCTCAGCTGCCTTTCGTCACAACGAATAGCAGTGTGTCATTTATGGAGGAATATACAGTCATCTACAGTAAAGTGTCAAGTGTTCATTGTGATGTGTCTGTCATGCTTCATGGTACGGTCGTCTAGATGCCTGTCTGTTTCGTGCTTTATGTAGTTTTACTCATTTGTCTGTGCTTATGTTTTATATGTTCTTTTATCCTGCTTGTAATTGTCAATGTTTTACATAGTTTTACCCATATGTCTGCTTATGTGTTATGTAGGCCTGTTCCTTTATTTTCTGTCAACCTGCCCAGGGACTACAGATGAAAATTAGCCCGTATGGCAAAGTCTGTCACATTTACATGGTGCATCGAAGGACCTCGTGTTTATTAATGTCCACTGTCCCTTTTTTAAATAAACTTCAAAAGCTGAGTGAGGCAAGGTGACATTAATTAGCCACACTTAATAGGCTTTAATTTTGCCCAAAGGTCACTGATAACTGTGTCCTACAGAGAAAGAGGTGTGTCTCTGAAGGACCGGGCTATAGGTCAAGGCAGTGTGGAGTGGATAAATGCTGCTCAGTGCCTTTAATCTATGGATGCCCTTTTAGAAACAATGACATTTACTGAATTTATTTAAATATTCAGTTTGAATATGGCCTCGGGCCACACCCCAAGTTTTTTGTATAAATTAATTCAGTCTTTAAAATAATGCTAGTAACTAGTACTCAAAATACATTGCCAATTTAAGAGAACTTTATTTGTCCCGTGGGAGCAATTGTTCATAAATATCCTTCAAAAATTGCTTTGAAATCTTTCTTCAAAATTAATTTCAATTTACCGTAAGTCTATTGTGAACCCTGGTATAAATATGTCAATCGGTTTGAGACTAAATCATTTTTCTGTGGCAAAGCCAACCCCCTTGTTAGCATGTGGAAAGCCTCTTTAGACAGGTAATGGTTGAAAACAAACTTTGCTCAAAACATTTCTCCCCATGGCAGCCATACCTCAGACCGGAGTTCAGTTATTTGAGAATTTTGCACACTTTAACACTGATGACCTTTTCTATTTGCCTTCAAGCATAAAGCACCATTGAACTGTGGTGTTGTAATCTGAGGTGGGCAAAGGAGCAGAATGTTCTTCTACACTTGGAGAAGTGAACCCATCTTATGACTTTACCAATCCTTGGATCAATTTAGAAGGCATGTAGCTTCATCTATCTACCTCCATCCTCAAATAGGGCCATGGGAAGGGGGGGAAGGTTTTGGGTCATCTATTCTGGAGGAAGCAGGCTAAATCGGGGTATGGCTAACCTACTTCTTTTCTAGATTTTCTGAATTAATGATAGATTCAGACATTGTCCTTCTAAGACTGCCTTTTTTTAAACCATCCTGTGTTCTGGGAATGAGCCTTACTGGAAAAGGGGGGTGGGGGTTACACGGTCTCATTGGGGCTGCTGTGAAATTACACTGGAATGAAGAAAAAGGCTCAATTGATATAACATGCATGTCTTACAAGCAGGGCCACTAAGAGGCAGATTCTGAAATGCAGTTACAGGGAAGCAGCACCCACAGTACCTAAGACTACATGTGATGTTTTGATGGTAGCGGGGAAAGCCGCTGCCTCAGACCAATCTCCCTTCAGTGTTCACTTGGGTTGAGACATTATAGCATTTTCTTGCTGGTCAAACCATTCAGTGACCACTTGAGCCCTGAGAGTTGGGGCAATTTTGTGGAAAGTGACTCACCACAGGCTCAAGGCAAGCACTCGCTTTGGCTTTGCTCGTTGCCATTTGCCCTTTAAGAGTTGAGCAGGCCAAAATAACGCCAAGGAAATGTACACCATCTGCTTTAAATAAACTTTGTACACCTCATTCCCTCACATTTTTCCCCTTTCCAGACAGCTGTAGGTTTGTGGAAATGAGCTGCCAACACATGGCCGACGTACCCTCAGTCACCAAAAAAAACAGATGTGGCTTCACAATAGCCACTGCCGGGCTAAAGTTAGACTTGGCCTGAGCTCTTCTGCCCTCTCAAACACCTATTACTGTCATTAGGTCGGCCCCAGTGGTACCACTCGAAGAAATGACACTTACTGTAGGGGGAAAAACCCCAAAACATTTTAACACTGTATAAAAACACATTCTATTCCTGGATCCATTTTGATGGATTTTTCTTACCATGGATAGCTGTCCAAACAGTGTGTAGAGATATTTCCAGCACCGCTACAATGAAGTTTAATAGGAAGTTCAAAATGCAATGCCGTGATGAGGCACAACTCTCACCTTTCTCTACTGGCAACAGCATTACCACTATTTTCGCCTTAACCTAGACGTAAAAAACAATGACTTTAGCTCAATATTGGATATTTGCTTCTCAAGTTTTGAAAAACTAACGCGTAGAAGTGCATGTATTACTGTGAGGAACAGTGATTTACAGCCACTTTTTTCAATATTTGAGGAACTCTTTCTTTTCCTATATGAACTGGAAGTCGCAGAGGACATTTTCTCAACTGAAGAAAAAGTGCCTAAATGACTCAGTAATCACAAGTATCTTATATACAGTTATGTGCTTTTACTTGTTTGCTTTACAAGTTATTGAAGGCAGACAGATAACTGCCACAGAACACCCACTATCAAGTTGATTTTACGCCGGTCACAGCGACATGGCATTCACACCCAATCTCTGGAGGTTGTTGAAAGACATTGTGGTAAACATAGGAAATCGAAGAGCAGGGTTAGGGTTGAGGCAAAATTGGCACACCCAAAAGTAAATATCACAAAATAACTCAGATAACTAGGGAATTTCACCTTTAACAAGTTTTTCAATTTCTGCAATAACTTGATGTCCCACACATCTAGGACTGTTGGGGCTCGCCCAAGTAACGCCACAGTCCAGTTATAGGCAGATTGCAATGGTTTCCCTCAGAGCATTGTAGTTCATATTAAAGTGCAGTGAAAATAGTGTGTGGGTGATTGGAAGACTACATTTAATCACTATTTCATATAGCTTCAGAGTAAATAATGTTTCCATCTTAGATAGCCTGTGTCCCCCTGGACAAGAGGATACAGTACTCATTTTCTCACTGTCTTAAGGGACTGTTACACCGACTCATGAGGCGATAGTGGAAAATGATGGATTCTGCAGTCAATAAAGAACTAATCATTCAAATGCATTTCCACACCCGCAAACAAGATCCCATTTGTTCTAGACTAAAAAAAACACTAATAAACAAGACACAGTAGGAGGAACAAAGTCAATATTTAAGAGAAACTCCTGTTTCTTTAATGTCTTGATCACCATAGAAACAAAACTTTACTCAATAGAAATTTGAGTGGTGCCTCACAAAACCTGCCTAAATCTTGACAACCAACACAAACATTAAAATCTTATTCCGAGAGCCTCATTCAGCAAATAAAAACACAGCAGGTTGAGTCTTGACTGACAATGGTTTTCAAATTGCTGTTTGAGCCTTGACATTTACTATGATTTTAGCACTCACTGTAATAACCGTTTAGTGTATTCAATTTGTGATGTCAAACAAAACAGCAATACCAATAAACCATTAGAAACTAAACGGCATAGAAAATTCAAATCCACTTGCATGTGTAGCTACAGATGCTACTGTACACCACAAGTGCAACATCAATACTAAGGCTCAAGTCAGTGCAACACTTGTCAGGACCCGTCATCTACCCAATCCAAGGGGCAGTGAAGTGTGGTGACAAAGCCATTTATATGTTCAGTTTAAGATCGTCAGGGCTGGAAATGCACGACGCCTATGAAACTACAGAGGAACTGGGTCAGATTTACCACTTCAATTCACATGGCTCCTTTAAGACCAGCTACTGAAAAACCCCTAATATCCCACTGCACCAGAATCCCCTGAACAGACCTGAAGGTTTGCAAAAGCATTGGACAGCTCCGAGGCTTGTCTACTTCCTCCCTCTCCTCCCCCCTGTGACTAAGCCATTACTCATGTGCACCCCATTGTTCATATCCAATTAACTGCCTACCAATATGTATAGCCAAAGCAAGCAGAAAAGGTAAATGGTGGAGAATAGCTGCATGACCGCACTGACAATGAGATGCCCTTTCCTTTGCAAACTAAAAAGGAACCACCAAATCCTGATGTAGGGCTTCATGTGGCTTCACCAGCAGCTGCCACCCACTGATTGGTGAAACTATTGAAATGACTTAATGAGTTGAAACCAACTGCAGCACTACAGTACCACTTTTTGCCTTTTGAAAATTAAACTCATTTTATTGGGTCACACATTCTCAGGGAACAGTCAACTATTTTAATTAAGACCCATATTTATTTATTTTTTACCATCAAGTAGAATTCAAACTTAAATTATCTAGCTTAACATACCAATTTTCAAATGATTTAAATAAAATTGTAGGGTCAACTACAGTCAAAAAACACTCCGTCCCCATTTTTTTTTTTTACTATAAAGTAGAACATTCACAAAGCAAACTTCAGAATTTCAAAATCCTGACTAAACATTTATGTCAACTAGCTTGCAAGCATTCTCATTTAACCTTTCGGTCGGGGGGACTTCAGGCTTGGGCTCCACAGGGTAAGGCTGTTTGAGACCGAACAGGCTGCGCAGATTGACCTCCGGGTCGACGTAGTGGGGAATCTTGCGCTCGTTGAAGAGGCCTGAGAGGTCAGCCTCCACCTTGGCACGCCGGGAGATGCGCATGCGCAGGGCGAAGAGGCGATGCAGGTCCTCCTCCACCAGGGGCAGTTGCTGGTGCCCATCTAGTCGCTTCTGCCACGACTTCTTGGCCCGTCGGTGCTTGTGCTCCTTTAAACAAAAACAAAAGAAGAAAATTACACATTTGAAGAGAAAGTCAGTTCCAAAGGTGTGGAACATGCAATGTTTAATGCAGTTATTCTAACGGCCCACCCACATACAGTTTGCAAAGGTAGCCCTCAAATTGATATGCTTTGACAAGACAACAATCCCTCACAAGCTAAACCATTTTTCATCTGGCAAGATGCAAAGGAGTTTAACAGGTTCAAAGTCTGGTTCAAGGGAGATCCAAGTCAATAGTCCCCTGGCCTGCTAGTTTAGCCCCATAGTGGCTCTAGCCCACGTCTCACCTTCCAAGGGCAGGGGTTTGGGTCATGGCGAAGCAGGTGTCTGGTCATACTCTCC
The DNA here is from genome assembly GCA_900683385.1 of Anoplogaster cornuta. Lineage (NCBI taxonomy): Eukaryota > Metazoa > Chordata > Actinopteri > Trachichthyiformes > Anoplogasteridae > Anoplogaster > Anoplogaster cornuta. The sequence goes on from CABFOP010081648.1 coordinate 6,576, forward strand.
TGTGGGATGGAACAAAGCCACAATGGGATATACAAACTGATCTAAAACTCAGAGCTAAAACTGACAGTAATGTGGACAGAAACAAACATATTAAATTGGTTTTACAATAGCAATAGATTTCCATTAGCAGGGCGGGCTTAGGCAAGTTAATTCATACCAGTGTCAGATTTCAGGTTGAGGACATTGACATTAGGGAAATTGGGAGAACAAATTAGGCTGACATTTATACCATCTGGATATCATTAAGACCTTTTATTAAATTGTTTTCTAAGAAAACAAATTGAGCAAATGAATGATCATAATTTAAAATAGCACAAATGAGTTTAACCTGTCATGTAGGACTTCTGAGAGTGCAAGAAAACAGACCAAGTCAAGACTGTTAAATCCTGTGAAAATTAAGTAAACTCCCCAGGCTCAAAGACAGGAGGCCGGATTACATACCCGCATAGCAAACATGCGCGGGCAGTCAGGGAAAGAGCAGCTGTACTTGAGGAGCTGCAGGTGCACCTTGCGGATGTGGTGCTGCAGATTGAAGGTTGTAGAAAAGTAGGCCTGGCAGTCAGACCTGGGGCAAGCCAGCACAGGCTTATGCAAGGCATGGGTCCGCTTGTGTCTGCGCAGAGCCTCCACTTTCTTGAACACCTTGTTGCACACTTTACAGGTGAAAGTGGCTGGAACACAACATAAACAGTTAAGACATTAAAAATGAATGAAGTACAATGAAACCTGCCGTCCTACCTGTCAAACAGTAAAGTGTCTTGTTGAAAAACAGACCAGCCAGCTCAGATTCATCAAGCAAGAAGCCATGATGATCAAGAGTGTGGTATGCTGGGGGGGCAGCATCAAGGAAATCACTTATTTGGTATTGTCACTTTATGTCATACTTTATTTTTTGTAAGTTACACTTATTTGTATTTGACACTTATTTTGTATTGATTTATTTTGTTTTGGTTTCATGCATTGGTCACTTTATATTGTTGTGTTATGTGAGCTGTTACACCTTAATTTCCCCTCGGGGTTTAAATAAAGTACCTACCTGTATACTAACGTGTACCTGTAAAAATCATGTTATCTTGTCACTCATCGTCAGCTCAACTAGGCTCATCATCGTTCTGGGACTAGCACTACGGAGAGGCTTTACCTGGGTGTTTCACCACGTGCTTCTGAAGTTTCCCCCAGGTATGTTCAAGCACCTGGCAGTCGGCATGTGGGCAGCGGTATCCTGCAGAGAGCAAACAAGGCCAGTGTGAAGGTAGCAGACTAGTAGTAGTTGGCTCCCCTGCTGGGCCTCTTTCAGGACCCATACAACCCACATAAGTAGAGTCAATCTTTTCTGGTATGGAAAGTTCAGTCATGGCTGTAGGAAAAGGTCACTAGCAAAAAAAGAAAAGAAAACCTGCAGGGATGGCAAGTGAAAGCACCCCCCCCACTAAGATTGACCAACCTGCATGCTTTTTCTCGTGGGCTTTGCGAGCAATATGTGAGTCAAACATGGCGCCGCATCCATCCTTGGAGCACCTAAAACCAACGTACAAGGAGGCAATCAACCACCCAGCCTGTAGCCACGCCCCTTTATTGCCCGCCACAAGACCTTGCCCTCCAGCCATCATCTATCTGCAGGTCACAGATTGCACAAATGGCAACTGCTCTGCCTAGAGTGGTATTTAACATAAGTAGACTCATCTGATTTTATCTCAGGTATGTCATTAACTCACAGGACAAGGTGGGATTGAGTATACTACAGGCTTCTACAGTCTTATTACTGAGGTTTTTCTAGCGTGTACTATAGACATACTTGAATTTAGCAGGTACTCCATGTTCCGTTAAGTGCAGTTTAAACAATCTACGTTTCTTGAAGGTCAAGGAGCAGTTTGGCTGGTCGCACTATGGGAAAAAAAAAAAAAACAACGTTAGACCCACTCAGACTGTTTGAAAACTCACTGAATAAAGAGCAAATGCCCCCCGCCATCAAGTTGTGGAGTTGCGGTGTTTTGGCACCATCGTGTGGATAAGTGTGGAAGTGCAGTACCTTGAAATACTCGTTCTTGTCCCCGTGGGCATAGCGCGCGTGTCTCTTCAAGTTGTCCGCGTTGAAGAAACTCTCCGTGCAACTCGGCGAGGTACACCTGCAGGAACGGGAGGGCAAAGGATGAGATGGTGTGATACAGATAACTATTATTATGATGAGACGCTGTTAAAGTTAATGTCAGTTTGACTTACTTGAATTGTTTGACTCCGGCGTGCTCGAGAATGTGGCGGCTCAGGTGGGATTTTCTGGAGAAACGACGACCACAACCGGCAAATTTGCATTGAATTGGGCGCTGTGGATATTGGATATTCAGTCAACATAATTTAGGGGCTACATTTGAAATAGTGCGCAAAATGGGCTATTTGGCAGGAAATATGCACAACCTTACAAAATACACACATTGAGTAACCTATGTATTAATGTTTTCCCCCAGAACACCATTACAGACTAATCTTCTTTCCCTTACCGCGCCGGTGTGCGCCGTCTGGTGCTCCTTCAGTCGCCACTGCCGTGTGAATGTGGCGCCGCAGTCACTGTGAGTACAGTTGAACAGTTGTAGTCGCGGGACACCGGCAGGTTTCACACTGTGCAGACCGTTCATCATTTTCTATAACAGGAGAGTACTGAGGTCAATGTCAGGATTTCGTGGGGCGGTCGCGTCGCTTTTGTCAGCCTCTCTTATAGTCTCTTGGAAGTGGTTAATTGGCCGAGTCAGGCAGTCAATCAACCAATTAGGGTAACGTTACACCCACTGCGCGCAGTAATGACCTTTAAACAATATAGGAGAGTTGAGGTAAAGCTGAAGATAATCAGTCTGATTGCCATGCTGAGCTCGATGCAAACAATCGTGAAACACGGGCGAGCCAACACTATGTCCTGATTACAACCACCTAATTATGACAGAATGGAAAAAAATGAATTTCCGGCCATAACTTACAAATAAAACGTCCTACAACGTTTTTTTCCCCAGTAATACAAAGTGAAAATGTGTGAGATTGTGTGCACACAGTACATAGTTTGACTAAACCATTCAGGTTTTTTAGGTTATAGCTGGCCCTTGCCTTAATGTGTCACAATGTGTCATTATTTTGATTCCTTTATTAGAAAGAACAAAACTAATATTTATTTTTTACTTTTAGCTTTCAAAAACATAAAATGTGTTTTATGTTGTGAGGTTTTTGACATAGACTTGTAGGCTATAGTAACATTTTATTAAAGTAATATATAATGGAACTTTTCTCTAAAGCATTCAGTTTCAGAAGTAAAGCCACTGAGACAACTGACCTGAGTGAGATTCTCCCCTATATTTGAATCCATAGCTGTGGCACAACGTGGAGCTCCAGTGCTAAAAGTGACAAACTACGTTTTTATTTCGCAGGCAAAACAGTCGTGCTTCCGGTTTGAGCCTGGCTGACTCTGGCTGACTGTAACTGCGATACAGCTGTTTGGACAGCAGAGGGCGGTGTGTCTCTATCGCACATTTAGGTTTATATCCACATCAACAAACAGACTTCATGTGCGTTTCAGATCTGTTTCATCGAGTCAAAACGTGGGGAGCGCTTCCTGTCTCCTCCTGTTCAGCTGTGGCATTTCATATAATGTTGAGTGTCTGTTCACACTTACTAGTATGGAAATAAGTTCAGCTTTCAACACAAGAACCCCACAGACGCCGGTAGAGAAACATTCCCTTCTCTGCCTCAACACCTCCCATCCCATCACCAGGGCCCCGCGGGGTTGTGTGCTCAGCCCGCTGCTGTTCACGCTGCTAACCCACCACTGCTCCACCGAGTCCAGTACAAACCACATCACTAAGTCTGCTGATGATACGACAGTGGTGGGCCTCATCAGCAACAGTGATGAAACAGCGTCAGGTGGAGCAGCTAGAGAGGGTTGATGTAAGGACAACAGTGATGGACGGATTGTGAGAACGGCGGAGGGCATCATAGAGGTCTCTCTCCTCCATCCAGGACACTTAACATGACAGATGCCTATGGAAAACCTCCAGCATATAGGGGACTCCTCCTATCCCTCTCGCTCTGACCCCCTGCCGTCTGGAAGGTTGAAGGAGGAACCAGGATGCACAACAGCTTCTTCCCCCAGGCTGTCAGACTGCTCAACACCTCGCTTTTTATTTTATTTTATTTTTTTACTATATATTTTATTATTTTATATATTTTGTTGGTTGTATTTTAGGTCTTATGTTCTGGTTTTTTTTTGCACCTTGGTCCTGTGAGGAACGACATTTGGCTGTATTTGCTACATGTATGGCTGAAATGATCATTTGACTTGACTTGAAGTAATAATTCTAAGTAGTGGTTGAGAAACGCCACTCAAAATAGACATTCTCAAACATTTCCTGAGGACCCCCTGGAGAAGTCAAGGACCCCTGGAGGTGCCTGGACCCCAGTTTGGGAGCCACTCACCTTAATCTTTGTACCTCTGGCCACACCCTTGTCTGTCTACAATGTTCTTAAGCTTTTGGTTAGAGATTCAGTCTCATTGCAGCTCTGGTTACTTAAATAATTGTATCAGTGTTAGATGTGTCATATGTATTAATCAGATTAACACCAATGGTCATGTTGCACATTACGTATTTGCAGTGATCCTCAGAGCTGAGTGTTTTTAGAGGAAGGGATGAATTTGGCGCTCTCCTCTCTCCCCCACCATCTCCCACTCCTTGTTAGTCTCTGAGGGGGGAGATGAAATATTCAGAGGGCGCTGTCAGAATGCACAATGTTCCTCCATTAGTGGGATGTGCTCCATTAGTGGGATGTGCTCCATTAGTGGGATGTGCTGCAGGACTGCTGGAGGACTGAACTGCATCAGGAAGAGCCACCCTGCAGATCAGGGGGCTGAGACAACAGAACAGACTAAAGGTCTCAAGATTCACTGTTCAAATGATTCTCCACTAAAGGTGATCGGCGAGAGCTGTCAGTAGGACCCGATCTATGTAGACACAGAAGTCAAGAGTGGCGTTTATGTTTAACCTAATGAAAAATCACCAGTAGCAAATAGTAGTAGTACGTTTATAGTGACCTCATTTTATGGTGTGTGTTGTTTTTTTAAATCTCCTATGCTATCACTATAATATTCCTGTAGGGACTTATAGATTTGTTTTGATATTTGTATAGTATCCTCATACAATCTGTAGTATCCTTATACAATCTATTCATAGGATTATGCATACACACACACACACACACACACACACATGACAACATATCCTCCAATACAAACACGAACACACAAACTCTCCTCTTAGAGAAAGTTACTCTCACGTAGAGGCATGCCGTTGCATGATTTGCATCTGAATGCCAACTTTTGTTGGTAAATTCAAGGGTCCTCG
>CABFOP010081672.1:0-10517 GCA_900683385.1 Anoplogaster cornuta
CTCTCTCTCACACACACAAACACACCCTTATTCCAAGCCACAATACCTCCATTACCTCATGCTGCAGGTACTCTGCTCTGACACGGTGCTCCTCCAGCTCCTTGGCTTTGGCCCTTCGGCCCTCAGGCAGGCTCTGCAGCAAGGAGTCCAGATCCGCCTGGAAGGACTCCAGCATTCCCGTATGGGACTGCAGCTGACGCTCCTGGACAGGGAGGGACACAGGAACACATAGGGCGGTTTACAGTACGGACATGGATCAAGACGACTGCATCTTAATTATTATTAACTGCTACTTCTGTCATTGCAGTCACTAAACTCTGGGAAAGGAAAGAGAGGAGAATGCAAAATACATTCACACCTTTTCTAAACTGGCTTATACTATCAGACAAATTTGAAATATGACAAAAAAAGCATTGTAATCCATGCAACTGGGAAGGAAACATAGTAATGTATACCAGTGCGTGTGCAGATTGCGCGACGGGAAGAATGGGTCTGCAGAACCTCCTCTGGGAGCCGATAGCAGCGGGGAAGGGAGGCGAGGAGTGAAGGGCCGAAACCAGGTTGATGCGGTTCAGCCACGAATGCATGTCTGCTTTGGACCTGAGGGGAGACAGATGAGTCGGACCAGATCGAGCAGGGGGCTCCATCAACTGTGCCCTGTCGACTGAAGCTGTAACTTACGAGGCCTGAAAGAGGAAAACCCTCCAGTCGGCGGTCTGCAAACGGAAGACGTGTGGTTTTTTGGTGTAGTTCACTGCCTGCTCGGCCAGGGAATGGTGCACGCTCACCACCTCCTCTACACTCTGGTACTCCTTCTTATACTCGTCCTGACACATACGCAAACACACATGAATCAGAAGGGGGATCGCACGTAAATTCACAATGGGAGGAGACACAAATTGGCATTCATATGAGAACATTTTGAATTATAATAGTGAATAATATTGAGTTCAACAGAAGATGAGTTACTGACCTTCTGCAAGTAGAGGACCATTCCCCGCAGCACTCCATAGAAGGTCTTCCAGCTCCTCTTCCCCCAAGGAGCTGGAAGACAGGAACATCAAGCAAGTATGTGATGGTTAGAGAACATCGGTGATGCTAAAGCCTTCCACGATGAAGTCCCCGATACAAGCACGTATCATTATTACTCAAGAAAGATAACGGCGACAGAGAGCTGCAGCTGACAATATGTCCATAGAGTATCTCAACCAGTTATTCAAGCACATTTCCAACTCATCATTATTATCAGCTTCACTTATAAGAACAGAAAAGCTCGTGCAGCAATCCAGTAGGAGGAGGAGAATATTATCAACCATGATCCATTTCTATCAGACCAAACAACATGCAATACATTCATGGTGGAATATCTCGACTCAACTGGGAATTCAATAGTGGGCATGACAGGAGGGATACTAATGGCTAAAAGTTTATCCTCTGGCCTCTACCCATGATGGTGTAGCCCTGTTACAATGGATATCTTCCATTATCAGACAGGTAATAAAGGTAGACAGTCAAGCAGTCCATCCACTTTGCTGGATACCCTCACCCGTTTCATCTAATATACTCTCATGATCTATGAAGAAGACAAGCGTCACAGAGGTCTCGCGTCTCACTCACTGCGTTTGCCATCGATGTCGGCGTGGACCTTACGCTGGAGGAAGCCCTGCTTGACCACTTTGGCCTTCTTGTCGTGGGGAACGTCCTGGAAGGGGTTGCTCCGGGAGCGAACCGATGCGTCCTCTTTGCCGTTTTCCTCCGGCGCCATGGAGCACTTCAGTTCCCTCTCATTGCTTCAATGTGCAAGGGGGCAGACGAAAGACGACGAGACACGTGAGAGATATGATTGAGGACGAGTTATTGAGCAAGAACAGGCGACAAATCGAGTGCCGTTTTAAAGGATGGTTCCCATTAGGGCAAGTGACATGACGGCGGCAATTTACATGCAGTTAGATCGGTCCACTTACAGAGCCCATTCCAGCGGCTCACTCTTAATGGAATTGTAGAAACTCTGAAATGCAGACGGGAGAGGAAACGTTAACATCAGCGTCAAACTATCAAAGGTGTTTTCTGACACAATAATCAATGGAGGTATTACTTTCAAGAGATCCTTTTTGAAGTTCTCGCCTTCATTCATCCCATCCAGGTTCGACACGAAGCTGGAGGAGTTCATGGCTTTCCCCACATTCTGTAAGCGCACACGTCATAATTTGGCACAGTGTCACACAGAGCTTTAATACCACTACCTCAAACTAGAATGTCAAAAAATTACCAACTTTCTCCCCTTTGTTAGTTATGAATGCGTCAGCGCCCACCTGTCCATGCAAGTCAGTGTTGAGAAGCATCAAAGCACATGTAAGAGCCAGCACTGCCCCTGAGGATACATACAAAGTGGGAAAATGACGCATGCTGTCGTCACCTTAAACGACTCACTGCTATATCTTTGAACACGAATCAACGTCCGACCACAACTCCTGACGTGGCTTGAGACTCACCTGAGGTAGAGAAGGAGTCGGGGTTGCACTGATGGAAGCGGCAGGCGAAATGCTGCAGCACGCGCTCCCTCTCCTGCGTCTCCCCGATCAGCACCACCACTTTCAGGAAAGACCTGAAGAGATGCGGGGGGGAAAACAGAAGGAAACAAAAAAAAGATGAACTGAAGTTTCATCGCAACGCACTCGCAAGAGATCGACAATCGATCGCTCCGACCTCCAGAAGTCTCACCTCAGGGCATGGTCCAGAGTCTGTCCCGTGAAGTCAAAGTACTTGAGGTATTCCTCTCCTACTGCGCGACTGAAGTCATTGCTACATGGGAAGAAAATCCACTCTGTATCATTAGTATCATCGCTGCCTTTCTCAGCAAGTGTTTATGAAAGCGGAAATGCTGTTTCAGTAATGCCCAGCTTCACATTCACACCTGGAGGCTGCCTAGTACAAACCACTGTTTGGGGTTCGGTGCAGTGCTCCTGATACCATCACCCCACACATATAAACATGAAGGAAGATTAAAGAGATGTATGTAAAATGTGTCCTTACTCTTTGTCTAAGTGCTTCACCACGTCTATGCGTTGGATATCGTCCAACCTATGGAGCCTTTCAGCCAAGTGACAGGCCATCTCTCTGTCCACCGCACCTCCGTTCACACGGGGCTCCGGTGTCTCGGGGGTCTCGTCCTGTTCTGTTTCCACGTCAGCCTGCGAGGAGCCGTCCTTTGTACGTTCTGCCCGATCGGTCCGACGTGACGTGTCGGTCTGCTCGTTCACCTGAGTTGACCCGGTGTCTGCTGTCAGCCGAGAGGTTTCCGTCTCGGGAGATAGCTGTTCTCTTGTTTCGGCCTGATCTGTCAGGTCAGATACCGCAGGCTGCCCAGAACATGCTGATGGTTTCGGAGACAGGCTGGTCTGCTCATGCTGCTCTGATGGCTCCATCTGTTGTGGCTGCTCTGTCAGTCTGGGGTTTGCTGCTTCAACACATAGGACTACCATTTCCTCTGGCTGCTGAGACTGCACTGGCTGGTCTGCCTTTTCAGGTTGTTTTGACCGTTCTGCGGGATCAATCGGGGGTGATTGTTCCAGATGTTGCGGCTGTCTTGACTGGCCTTCAAAGCATTGCATCTGATGGCTTAATGGCTCTGCTTGATGCGACTGTTCGATCTGCTCTGATTCAGCCTTTCCAAGTTGCTTTGAACCACCGTGCTGCGGCTGCACTGAGGGTTCCTCTTCTTGTGAAGTCATTGTTTGCTCAGGAGGATGTTGTGAACAACCGCTCTGCTCCAACTGTTTAGTCTGCTCTTGTTTACTTTCAGAGTTTTCTGTCTCCTTGGCATGTTCTGTTTCCTCTACCAGAGGCTCTTCGTTGTGCTCTGGCTGTTGAGTGTCATCTGCCTGTTCAGGGTCCACCTTCTGATCTACATCTTCACATATTGACGGCTCTTCATTTTGGGTTGTGGGATCTGCATGTAGTCGTTCTGGTCCTGCCTTGTCTTCTGAGTGCTGCCTTTCCTGCAACTGCTCTGACTGCTGTAAATTAGTCATCTGATCTGGCAGCTGTCCAGTGTAGTCTCCAAGAACCTCCCTAAAAAGTGTTGACAATATGACATAAAAAGCATGCAATAATATGGAATGATTGACATGATGATCTATAGGTGGCAATTTTTCCCATATCTCAAGTGGCATTCATAATACTCACATATCACTTGGACAACCGATGTTAACGATTTCTGCGTCTTCCCATTCTTCATTACCCGATACATCTATCACAGTCCACTCCTGATCTTCCTCGCCTCCCTCCTCATCTTCCTCTTCAATCTCGACATCATTTGTTGAAGGAGAGCTAGACTCTTCTTCCGAGTCGGTCGGTCCAGTCAGCAGAATGTCTGGCTCTTCGTGTTCCTCTTCAAGCGTTACTTCTACAACACTTTCCCTCTCCTCCACAGTTTCTGAGTCTACAATCTCCTCGGGGCGATAGGATGACTGTACCGTCTCCTCCTCTGAATCTGTCCTCAGTGGGATTTCTGGAAGACAGAACAAATGAACAATAGTGTTGGAGTTCAACTTTAGCTAAAATGTAGGAAATGTAAGTCAATAATATGTTGGAGCTAAGCAACCGTAAGTATATATCACTTACAAAAAAGCTTTATGGCTTTTAAAATGAACAGAGTAGATTATATAGTGGGTGACTGATGGAGAAATCCTTGCTCTTTGTACATCTAATTCTGACGTGTTGGTTTGCGGTTTCTATGAATAACACTCACCATTATTGTCTTCTACCAGCTCTTGCGTTGGAACATCCGTTTCCTGTGTCTTCGGCTCCTCTGCAACTGAATCACATGGCTGAAGATTGCAACACGGGCCACCAGTCAGAAACATATGTTGTGTGACAGAGCTTGTCATTGCCAGTGGGTTCATCAGCAGACAGCTGGGAGCTAAGTCTCATCTGACTAGTATTATGTGTTGGTACAGTTCTGGCCAAGATTATTGGCACCCCTGCATTTTATCCAGATAATATACAGTGCCCTCCACAATTATTGGCACCCATATTCACTCCAATGTATTTTGAATTAATTGAATTAGCCTACAGATTCACTTTTCCATTTTTTAAATTATCTTCATGTGTGGTGGTGGCTTCATTATGTTAATGCTGTGGTTGTCATTGCCATAAAATGAGGAGTTTGTCATTGTCAAAAGAAATTTGACATACTGTATTGAGAAATTAATTTTTAAAAATGGAAAGGTTAATCTGTAGGCTAATTCAATTAATTCAAAATACATTAGAGTGAATAGGGATGCCAATAATTGTGGCACATATGTTTTTAAGAACATTTTTATTTTCTGATGAGGATTTATTCTTTCTTTTAAATCATTTTACTTTAGTTAAAGGCTATATTTATCTAAATATTTTGGATGTAAGATTATGTTGATGAACAAAGAATTTTTTTAATAGCCTTTTTTGCAATTATTTTACCAAGGGTGCCTACATATGTGGGCGGCACCAACCTCTGCTCAACCTACTACCGTACCCTAAGCATATTATGTATCTATACAGATAAAGGTAGAGGTGGTGAAACCAAATTCAGGTCGATACCCAGGATCTCCATGCCCATACAGTACATGCACACACACAAACACAGTCAAACACTGGCTAATGGCAGCGTGAAACCATCTTTCTGTGTCTCTTCACATACATACCTGAGAGACATTCCCTCTCCATTCTACATTTTGGTCCAGAGACAGCAGTAAATCAAATCCATCTTGTTTCTCTGCGTCCTCCTGTAGGAACAGTTCAGTGTCCGTGTCTTTAGATGGGTGAAGTGACAGGGGAACGGGGTCTAGACTAGATGCTCCAATAGAGTACATCTTACAGGCCAGGGTGTTGTCAGTCATTGGAAAGGGCATCTCTGAAGAGGGATCAGGCATGTCCCACTGCACCGTGGCGAAGGAAAGGGGGGCAGCAGTACTGGTCATGGGGTACACTGGACACAGTATTTGCTCCCACTGCATTTCTGTCTCTTCAGTCCAGTCCTCTTTGGTCTCTCCTTTTGGGGGAGGACTGGGATGCTCTGCCCTGTGTTCCTTGTCTATCTGCACCTCTGTCTCTTCCAACACAATGGCCTCCTGTTGCCCATTGAGGTGTTGGTGGTCTGTAGATGTCCATGGCTCTTGCTGAGACTGTTGACGGGCTGGATCTCTAATATCTGGTACAGAGGAGCACAGGCCTGCCTCCTCCATTAGCTTCTCCTTCAGTCGGCCCCGATGTCAGGGTGCTATAGGAGATTGCGGGGAGACGCTGTCGCTGGAAATGTTGCGCAACTATGAAATGTTGTCTTCTTCCGCATGAACGTTGACCATTTTCTAATGAGGTCACATGAATGCTGTCATGGGGCCCTCGGTCCTCAGCTGTGGCACAACCTCCGGTGCAGCCCGATGTATAAGGCCTGTGAGGAAAACATTTATGTTCAAAAATATTGTAAACACTAATAGCGCTACATGCCTAAAAAGAAAGAGTTTTAAAAAGAATATTATCTAACCACACCACTAAAGCAACCCGAGAAATTCTTCCCTCCCTTTACAGTCAGACACATGTGGGTATAATGGAATGATGTCAAGTGCAACTAAACAAACAATATTGTTTCGCTAGACTGGTTCTTCACAAACACCTTTTCATCAATGCCACATTTCAATCATATTTGACGAACCTGCTAGAGGAACATCTGATTAGTCTGATACACAAAAAATACATTCATACTATATTTGGTAGTAGAGTAAAAGTGCTAATAGTGATGATGAGATTTGATTTGGTCTATAAACACAGTGGCTACATATTTATAATCTGTGATAAAGAGCACATACTGAGGGCAGCTCCGTACTGTACAAAGTCAAGTCACATATATCACATACTGTATAACACAAAACTAGGGTAAATACTCACAGTCTTTCCAGCCCTGGCAGAACAAATATTCTATTCACGCACACTGCTCGTATGTCAACATACAGTAATCCAATCAAGATTTTTGGGAGAAATGCCTGTTTCTTAGATCCTGTTCACTTGCCGCGGCATTGCGGATGTGCAGTGCAATGACTTTTACCAAAATGTTACAAAAGCACATTTGTACTTCCTGACCACAGAAACAGCAAGTGAGCATGAGAGAGAGGAAAAAGAGAGAGAGAAAGAGAGAGAGAGAGAGGAGGGTGGGGTTGAGGGGGTGTTTTCAGTGTTAACAGTTTAACTGTCTATGCCTTCTGCTTATCATAACACCACACTGTAAGTTATGGGTAATGGACTGAACTCTGGAATAGCCAGTGAAATTATGTTCATTGAATTTAGCCAAACCAAACCAAAGACAACAACATAACACCGACCAACAGCGTCATCCATGTTTGATTTCTTGTCTTGGCTCTCAAAGCTCTACAATGTGCATTGTTACAGATGATAACACAGTTGAGAATGGTGGACACATTTCTATCTTATTCTCTTCCTTCGTTAAGATCTCTCTGGCCCTCATTTATCCATCTGTCTCTCTGCCTCTATCTCTGTCTATCTTCATTCTTTCATTCACGTCACAGTACCAACATCCGGTACAGGTCTTGACCACATTTCCTGTGTGGGTGCTCACTTCTCAATTCCTGTCAGGGTGCAACAAGAGCTGCATGTAAGACCAATATAGTGAGTCACAGATCCACAAAGGGCATATTTAAAGTAACCTGACTGCCAAAATGTGGAGTGATTGAAATAATACAGAGTTCAATGTATTCAATTATATTAAATATATTGTAGTTTCAGTTGAACTTTGAGAATGAGTTCAATAAACTGAACTTTCTGTTACTCACTTAGGAACTGGGTGTAACTTTGACCTGTTATACATTCAATTTTAATAGCTCTGGTCTGTGAAAGCAAGATACTGACAGTTTGGTATAACAACACATATAATCTTCTGTGTCTGTGTTCTGTGTCTGGCAGCTTTGTTGCTGATAAAACCTGTAGATAAATCTGCAGAAATGTATATAACTTTAAAAATAGTTGTTCAGCCTCATCAAAGAGAGAATGAACATGAATGAAGATACATTAGTAGTGAGACTATGATAATACTTTGGTGCCCTTTAAGTGGACAATAGCACTAGAAGTCACATGTAGGGCATGGGTAAAAATCATATTATAGGCCTGGGGAGATGGTTGACAAAATATTACATAAATTCCTTGTATACTGTCAGGCCAAGTACCCAAACAAACAAATAAAAGACCAGAAACTAGAGACTAGAGAATAAAAAGAGACAGCCTGACAACATATTTCAAAACTCATTACGCCCGAAAAGAGAAGATAAACACAGCCACTGGTGAACATGGCAGAGACATAAATATTGGAAGATAAACACTGCCTAACATCATATTTTACCATTAGTGAACATGGCAGAGAAATAAGCATTAGCATTTTCAAACTTCAAACTTTTCATCAGGAGTAAATCTTCAGACTGTGAAGTGTGTGACTTACCGCCTCCGGGTTCTTTAGCGCAACATCATATGATCAGTCAGCTTGTGAGGTTTTAAGTCATGTCTGGTGGGAGGGAAAGACACACCACTCTGCTATGCTACGGCTGTAGCGCTGTCAGAGAGTTTAGCCCTCACACACACACACAGACTGTCCCTGTGGCTGCTGCACATATACACAATAAACACGTCTCACAGCCAATCGCTTTCAGTCAGGCAGCCTTTTAGTCTGTTGTGTCACACAAGTCACAAGCCCTAGTCTGGTCCTGGTCCTCCTCATCTGTGCTTCTTCTCCACTTTGGACAGATCACGATCAGACTTCTGCCTCCTTCTGTTCTGTTCCTCTCTATACGTATTTGCCTGGAGAAAACAGAGGAAAATTAGGAGGAGGGTTACAAGGGGAAAGCTGTAAGTGGCAACCAAAAAAAAAAAAGGAAGAAAAGGCACATTGTGATTGGCAGACGGCTCAAGAGCTCAGAGACACCTGAGAGGCCCGGGTCTACGCCCACTGCCCTCAAGGCATGCATGCACACAAATACAGGTCAGGCCAGGGGAGTGGCTCAACTTCATTCCTGCAACTGACACCAGCAATGATGTGGTAAAACCAGAAGACATCCTCATTTGTTTTATACAACAATGCTTTGCTGTTTCTATTAGATTACTAGCTATGCTTCTGGCTGCCTTAGGGAAGCCTTCCTGTTTAAATAGCACTTTGTGATGCAGACAGGCTGGTGTACTTTCATGGCTTGTTTTAAAGTAACAGGCTACATTTTTTTTAAATAGACTTGCTTTTATGTGGTGTCTTCTACCCTATTATTTTTCTATTATATTGTTTTACCCTCTATTCTCATTATGTCGCCTGTGATTTAATTTGTTTAAATTATTTCATGAGTATGATGTTTATTTGATTGTAGTGTATAGCACTTAAAGCCTTTTTAAAAGGCAATGTTAAATTTAATTTAATTAAATCTTCGTATTATTATTATTATTATTACATTATTGTTTTTTTTATTATTCTTATTGTAATTTTAGCATCATCAATATGCATGTATTATTATGAGTATGTATTATGTATGTATTATTATTATTATTTATATAATTATTTATATAAATAATTTATTTTCATGATGTGGCCATTGTGAAGCCCTTTGAGGCTGTAACCGTGATTAAGGCCTATAGCCTACAAATCAACTTGACTTGACTATTACGATTAATAACAATGTGAATAATACTAATATTATTAATATGAATACAAATGCTAATGCTAGTAGTAGTATCAGCAGCAGTAGTATTGTTCTTGTTATTTTCATTATCCTCATCATTATTAATACCTTGACTATCCAAGGACTCCACAACTGTAGGGGCAGTGCAGACCTGGTCCAGACCTGGTCCGAGTCCCGAGGCAGCAAAACAAAACCAGCTTCCCGTCGTCACTCTCGTGCGACTGTCCTCGCTTTGTTTGTTCCGCACACGGCAGCAGTGGTCAGCACAAACACACATAAACACTTCTGCGAGCTACTTTATGTTTTTTTTTATCTGTGTGCAAACTGACGAGAAATCAAACCCCAGTCCTCTTTCCTCTTCCCAAACATGGCCAAGTCGAAAGATCTGAAACGGTTCCTGGAGTCGTCGCTGAACGAGATTTTTAAAGCGACCGTGAACGACATCCTGGACTCCGTGGACCGGACCCTGTCCGAGTATCAGGGCAGGATGCAGAGGGTCGAGTCCGAAAACGAAGACCTGAGACGAAGGCTGTACGAACGAAACGACGCCGAGTCCGCAGTCAGAGGTACGGTGGCCGAGAGAGGAGCTGTGCTGTGTTTAAGTCACCCCGGTTGTGAGAGGAGCTTCATACTGTCACTGACCTTTTGTTCGTGCACCCCCTGCAGTGTCAGCTATGCGTGTGTGTGTGTGTGTGTGTGTGTGTGTGTGTGTGTGTGTGTGTGTGTGTGTGTGTGTGTGTGTGTGTGACCTCCTGTGTTGGGGCCGGGGACATATCGTGGCAGGTGGATAGAGAGAGAGTGTGTGATGGGGAGCCG
>CABFOP010081676.1:0-10517 GCA_900683385.1 Anoplogaster cornuta
TCAGTATCTGTAAAATGTTTCATGTTTAATATTCACAGTATCTGATTATGACAATTTGCCTATACAGTGGTCCCTCGTTTATCGCGGGGGATACGTTCTAAAAATAACCCGCAATAGACGAAATCCGCGAAGTAATCAGCTTTATTTTTTACAATTATTATACATGTTTTAAGGCCGTAAAACCCCTAACCCACACTTTTATACACTTTTCTCACACAGGCATTAAGATTCTGTACTCCCTTAGCTAATCAGGACGCGAACACAATGCGCGTTATTTTTTACGCTGTAAAAAAAAAAGCATGCAAAATTACACTAAAAAAAATCCGCCAAACAGCGAGACCGCGATAGGTGAACCGCGTTATAGCGAGGGACCACTGTATACTCGGAAGACCATGCTGAATTTCCGAGCTCCGAACGCACCACACAAACCGACCAATCCTTGTAAGGGAGTTCTGGAGGGGGCGGGCACCAGGCCGAAAACAGACTGATCTCAGCAGCTTTGATACACAGGGGATGAGTATGCCAGAATAATCAATCTAAGTGGTATTTTCAGCAATAAACTTTTAAGACATGTTTTGGGGACACCCACAACCCATCTAACTAGGTTAGAAACAGCATAATATGGGTCCTTAATATAATGGTGATGAATGCTGGTTGGAGGGGCCCCCTGGGAATTTTTGCCTAGGGCCCAAACAGACTCTAGAATCGCCACTGGCTAAAATGTTACATTTTGAGCACTGAAACACCCGACTGATCAGAATGATATACCTTTCAAAAAGAGCAAGTAAAAATATTCTGAAGAAACAAAGGGCTGACCCATTTGTTCACTGTGAAAGGGATACACTGGCACCCAGAGCAAAAACGCAGCAGTGAATTCCTCCTCGCCTTCACCTGTGCAGAATACATGTCGCAACAAATTACACGCCAACAAATATCCAAACATCTCCACAGCTGACATTGCCATATTCACACAGAGATGATGTGTGACAGTGACAACATTTCATTCCTTGAGTCAAATTGCTCAGATTGCTAGGTGAAGGTTATAGAATGATTCAAATGGGATTTAGATTAGTGAGGAGTGAAGCCACGTCTTCTCAGCTCTATCCTCTATTCTTTTTATCTCTTCTGTCTCTTTGTCTTCTTCTGTTCATACACCACATACTGTATAGCTCAATATACATTTTAGGAACGTAAAACTACAGATCACAGAGTCTCAGTTGCAGCGATGACTACAGGTATCACACCTCTGTCACAAAACTGAACCAGAAACATCTCAGGTTAAGCTAGGATAAAATTCACCCCATGCATGCCGCTGCCTGAGAGGTGCTTCATACTAACCCATCCTGAGAGCAGGTAAGGGAAAGAGGACAAGTTGGCAAAGGTGCTGTATCTCCCTTTGCACTGACTGACTCACTATTCCTTCCCATCAGAGAGCAACACCAACACAAGATGGAGAGCTTACACAAGGTTAAGGGGTTTTAGTTTGAACCTGGCCCTAACCCTATCACAATATGATTATTGGGGCAAAATACAATATTATATGAAAATTCTTCAAAGTGGAAAAATTAAATGACGTGAGCAATTTTGTCACTATATGGAAGAACACAGTTCATGGTGGAGGTTCAGAAGTTCAGTGAAATGAACATAACACCAACTACTATGCATGTAGCAATGTGCAAAGTCAACATTTCATTGTTTTTTAGTCATCAATAAAAAACATTTAGTAATCACTTTCAATTTTGTTTTTCGGTGAATTAAGAGTAGAGTAGATACTACTACAATATCTCGGCCAAATTAACGTAATAACCGTAATTAAATTAATTATAATGAAATTAATGGCTAAGTACTGTACTGTAGGTACTAATTGCTCAAGCTGAGTTGAAAATGAATCTGGCTGCTGTGACCATAAAACAGCATAAAATGTTAATATTTTCAGTTATAAGTTATATTATATTGTTTGTACAGTCTGAGTTTTCCTAAAGTTGTAGATCTATCTAACAGCATTAGAGCATCACTGATTGAGTACAGCGTAAACTGAAGCATAACAGTATAGGACTCAAGGGCATATGATCCATATAAACTCAGGGGGATGTGTCTGCTAGACTTTTGGCTTGATACAATTCTGTTGCCACAACAATACAATACTCCATATGGCATTTACAGGATAAACAATTCTTTCCAGGGAAACATTCTCTTGGACTCCAAGAATTTGTGCCAAAAAGTCATTCTGGAAAGTGGAGGAAATCAGTAACCGAAGTAGAAGTAGATGAGAGTGGGTACACAAAAAGTAAATTACAACACTTCATCACAAAATAACTCCTGGCATGCATTGAATATCACAGATTGAAGATATCAAACAGTGTATCCAAGAGGGGATTAATCTGTAATCTGTAATCTTAAGACTTACATCATGTGTGTAAATGTGTGAATTACTTTGTATTAAAACTTGGGCTGTGCTGGAGCTTAACTCTAATTTTAGGTGGCTCATCCAAAATAAAAAATCAGCTGCTTGCACCGCCTTCCCTCCTGGAGTGCAACGTTTTTGCCATCTGAAAGTTTTTGGGGGAATGAAGGTTTTAACACATCTCATGTATCCCCTCTCAAAGTGCCTTGCTGTAATTCCCCAAAAAGCGGTGTTGGGTGATTTGCCATTGCCAGAACAAAATTGCCTAGAATATAAAATGAGACTAACCCTAATTTGTCACAGAAAATTAAGTTAGTGTCACTAACTTAAGTCAATGAGGCTTATTTGTGACTGTAATATAGTTGGATCATTGGAGTTTTGAGAGGATGGATCTTTCATAATTGATATAGTCCTATGTATTGGCCCACCTGGCCTGTTTCCTGTTTATACAACAGCAAGCCAGTTCATTTAATCACAAAGAACTAGGTTATTGTGTAACATAAAGTGCATATGAGAGAAACACTCATGACATAAAATCATGAAAATATCAATTGAATGAAAGAAAAGAATGCTGATATTATTATTATGAAGCAACCCAACTGTGATATTCATATCACATTTTAGACTAGGGCCTATTTTTGCACAGAACTTCATCTGCTAGATTTGTTGGATTTATTTCACCTCCTCTCGAGACCAGAAATCACACCTCCATAGAGAACTTCTGTCAAAAGTGTGAATCTGAGACATTTCAGTTCCGTTTTTGGGGAAACCCCATGCACACAGCTGTGAGACGTGTTTAATACCAAAGATAAGTCTTAGGTCAGAATATCGCCATGTACTTTTGTATGCCAGTATTGAAAACCCTTGCATGGACTTGCTCAACTTGGAAGCACAGCCTTGATGTAATTTTGTTAGGAACAAAAGACATTCTCTTTGTATAAAACCATTGATATGTTGCCTTGGAACATGTCTCACCTTCAGCTAGTTTGGTGTGGTTGACCCAACCCATGGGTTTTTTATATTAACACTTAAAAATGGCAAGTCATACATAAAATGATATATTAACAGTAGAAAATAATCCAAAGCGCAGCAGCTACAGTACTATAAAGTGCATGGGGCATGTAACTTTTCCTCACTCCTATCATTTATTAAAAATTTTAAGGCAGTAGCAAATTTAATTAAAAGGTATCAGGTTTCTTGCACATTTGCTGCAGTCGAGCTGGAGTCAAGTTGACCAAAGCACAGTTTTCACAAAATCATCAGTCATGATAAAAACTTACTAATCATCTATCTAGGAAAAAATATTGACTTGGTTTTGGTCAGTCTGGTTTTCTATTTGCAATGTTTTTCACACTTTGTCTTAAACCTACACTATGTAACTTTCTGGAATTTAGTCATTGGCAGCCCGAAGTGGCAGCAAGACGTAACTGTTTGTATATTTGAAGACTTCACTACCCATAGCTTTCTGTAGAGATAGCTGAGGCGCTAGCTAGCTCACTGCTGTTTCGGAGCTGTGTGCCTTCTGCTCATAAGTTTCGATTTGTCACTTCCTGTGCTCTGAGCAAACTTTCCCGCCAGTGTACCTACCGACACCAAAACTTCATTGGGGTGAATGGAGCAAATCTACAGCAGCTCAATGAAGGGGGAGGGTCCTTTCCTGTAGCAGCCCCACTTCATGAACCAGATTGATAAGGAAGGTGCTTCTATTTTTACATTAAATAGGCTGTTATTAGTGAGTATTGTATCTTGAAACTATATGTGCTGCTTTGATGTGGAGGATGCAGGAGGGCAGCGCAAGTGCAAATCCCTGTATTCCTTGATTGTTACTGACACACCCCCTACATCTCCTCTTGTTCCATGTAGTCAAGTTCATTGTGATTTAACTAAATACCAAATGGGTGCAGGCAAGTAAATAAAAAATGTGAGCCTGATGAAAATGCCACTATACCGGCACAAAGCCCTGCCATCTGCCATATGTCATGAAATTGAGTCTGCGTTTACATGATGGGGTCCTGCCTTCTGTGTATTTATGTACCACACAAATGAAGTACAGGCTGGCATCTTGGCTAGTAATGCAGCAGTTTTTAAATTTTTGATTATCTTTATGTCATATTTTTGACATTTTAAAAGTAGTATCTACGATTTTTGTTTACTTCAGTAGCAGCGAGCAAAGAATGGCGAATTACTGTGCCGTACCTGGCCGAAATGTGGACTGGTGTGGGAAATTCTGACTGCCCATTGTAGCTTGGTTACGGTGTTTTGCTGATAACGGTCCCCATCGCACCATGGTCCAGTGTCTACTACTCGGGAGTCTGGCTTCCTGGTTGTTGGGAATGCAGGTCGGCAGGCAGGTAAACCATCCAATCATTTCATTCCAGCCAAATGGGCCATCTAATCATTTAATTTGAGCTGAAGGTCAAGTTAACAGACACGTAGTCCATCCAATCATTTCATTCGGATCGCATGAAATGATTGGACAGACTTACAGTATTGCGACCGCTACAGAGACCGGACTTTTTCTATTTTTCTTTCAGAGGACTTGATTTATTGATTTCTGTTGGGATATAAAGACAGTTTCAACTAATATAACCGAAAATGCTGCTCAAAACATCGTATATACTACCTTTAAAGAAAGGGCTTATACTGTAGCGCCTAGGAACTGGACAAATGTTTGCTACATAAAAGCCCAAAGCTGCAATATTTGTCCTTGGCAAATATTTGTGATTATACTTGTGGGGGCCATTAGTTTAGCCAAGATGAGGACATGGGTCCATATTCTACGCATAAATGTACCGAAAAACTTCAAACTTACCTACATCAACTAAACCTACATCAAACTTGGTTGTTCATCACAGTCATAAGGTGAAAATGCTCTAAACTCATTCAGCTTAGTGAAGAATTAGTCCAAATAAACCTCTTCTATATAGTCTACATGACATTTGAAGACATTTGTAGCTACTAATAGCCTCAGATCTTCCACTCTCCTAATTTTCTCTTTCCCCCGACAGCCTACTTTAATTTTCTATGGACAGCATCTCCTCACCTTGTTAATGCTAGCACATTCTAGCAAGGTGGAAGAACTGCCTTTGGCTGATGTGAGGTGATTTTCATCTTTATATTCTCTCAACTAATTTTGCAGTGGCTGTTCCGTGGGTGGACAGCAACTACTGCAGCTGCTCTATGGGTAGAGAAGTGGATGGCAAGGCAGTGGGCATTTTTGGCATAATATACCACACACCAAAACCCAAAGAAAACCATGGAACTTGTTAAAATATACATTCTACAAGTTTAGCTAGCAGTTTTGATCCCAATCAGCTGAGCTGTGCAAGAGGAAAGCTACACAAACTATTATAGACCAAGTCTATTGGTCTGTAGCATGTACAAAAGATACAAGGCTTCAAGTGCAAAGCTCATTCTCCTGATTGAAAATGAAGCTAATAGCTTAAGTGCTTGCTGCCTTGAATAGCTAAAATAATGTGCTGGGGCTCAGTGGGCTAGGGCGTATACAACACACTTGTAACACGGTGGGTTTGATTCCTTGGCGCACCCTTTTTCTGATATCATGCCATCTAGCTCTTTCATTTTTCGTGACACTCTGCACTGTGTGCTATCCGATAATACTGAAATGCCTTCACATATATCAGAGAAGAATGTGCTGCACTGTCTGTATTGTAATGCAAATAGCCCTAGACAACATCATCATACATCTTGGGCTTTTTCTACTGCAATATATGGAATTTTGACGCATTTAGTTACATGCCTGGTAAACAGAATACTCTTATCTAAACACTTTAGGTGTTATTGAATAACACGGCAATTTGAAACAGATTGAAAGTGTAAATGCACCATGCTCCATCCGAACCTTAAAAAAGGGTAGAGGTTTAAAAAGTCATTAAATCACTTAACATATGTCTCCTGCTGTACTGTGTGGTCTTACTTTGCATTGCAGTGTTTGGCCCGAAATGTAACAAAAGAAATCCTATTACATTTTTAACAGTTCAGGCTGCTCCCTTGAGCTGTAGAGGGCAAGGAATAACAAAGCTGAGGGAAGTCTCGGCTCCTTACCTCTGATGGGCTATTAGTTATTCCAGCTAGCAGAAGCCCCATTAGGTCTGCCATTTAATGCTCCCACACATGAAAGCTACAAGATTGATAAGCAGACCGTCTCACCTCAAGCTTCCCTTGCATTTGAGATATGCTCTGCCACAGATGTTCTGACAAAGAGCTGATTTAGCTACTTCATAATATCTGACATCACTGAAAACAATGAAACATATTTGTGCTTGCTCCTCTAGTGGCTTCAGTAGAGGACCCTACATGAATGTAAGTTGTGCTACAATACATTCCAGTGCATACACACTGCCACTGTCTTAAAATGTATTTTACAAAATGATTTACCGGGCCCAGGTGGAATATAGGAAACGAACTGTGTGTCAATATGAGATAACTTCTTCTCTGAGCTGTGCTGACAGATACAATGGAGGAGAAAGATGTTTCATGTACACCATGGCATGTCTGTGTTTATTCCGACAAAAGGAGCCCTGAGACAAAGGTGCGGTAAAGATTCCAGTGACACTACATCTTTCCCAGCGCAGCATGTCCTGTTAATCACACTTTACCATACTGCCAAATGAAAAAAGCTGCTGGACAGGGGAAGACAGATGCGTAGCATTAAGGGAGAATAGTACACAGGCAAAAAAGTGCCTAATTAAGCATGAAACAAATTGATTAGTCTTTCTGTCAAGACTTTCTGTCTCAATCCCTTACAGTGGTTCTGAGTCAGTCATGTGAAGGAGTCCAGCTTTAGGACAAGAATTTAAATTTGCACTCTTAAGGATGAGAATGTAATTCTGCATAAGAGCTGCTTCATATCTTTGAGATTATGCAGTTTTAACACAATGTTGCTATTGCAGCAGTACACAAAAACGTAACAGAAATCAAGGCCAAATGCATAATTTATCTTTCATTTGGCCCTAGGCCCTTACAACCATCTTCAGACTGCACTGGCTGTTTGAATCTTGTTAATTAAACTAATGAATAAACACCTAAGTACTCTATGGCTAGAGGAAGAAAGAGAGTGGGGGACATATATGATCAGCTAGTATGATTGCAAATAATTACATATTTAATACAGTAACAGAACAAATATAAAATCTCACATGACTCATGTATTTGCCACAAATGACACTGCAATTCTGGCAAACACATGAGATAGGAGAGGACCACCTGCACAGTGACTTGATCCAATAAAGTTTAGCATTCCATTTTGGACAGCAAGCCACACTAAGAATACATAGATCCACAAGTGAGCTGTCTTGTATCAGGAATTAAAGATGGACATACTTTATATGTAATTTTGTTTGTAGTATGTGAGTTTTGCACTGTATCTTTGTGATTGGTACCCAGAAAGGTGAGCTGCCACTAATGGGAATTCTATTGTAACTGTACCACAATAAAAACACATCATTAAGAACAGCAGCTATAAAACCACTGTTACAAAACAAGTCACCATTGCACTGACTTTTTACTTCCTAATCCCAAAACAGACAAGACCAAAAGAGAAAAAAATGTCTTTTTCTCGGATGTTAGAAAATTTACCTCTTGTGCCTCGCAGTGGAAATGGATTTTTGGAGGGCAACGGTCATACCTCGCATTCTCTGGAGCCTGAGATGGTGTATGTGTAGGGTCCTGTCCCATTAACCAGCACATCCATAGTCTCTGACTGTGTAGGCTTGTAGTCCACATAGTACTCTTGCAAAGGTGAATTAAAGGAGCGCTCAGTCTCCCGTGCCTTTTTCTGGCGCTTTTTAACCATGGAGCGCTGCTGAAGCTGTTTGATACTGCTGGGATAGCGCTTCCATGAGACGTAGATAACCAGCAGAATTACAGCCACAGATAGGAGGAGGGCCACACTTCCAGCTATGATCTTGTGGAAGGACACATACTCGGTGTCTGGCAAAGGGACAGTGGGGGAGACCTCAGAAGGAGTGGGGGAAGCTGTCCTGTTCCAGATCAGCTTCTTATCTACCACAGACTGTGTGGGAAGAGGCGGCAGCTCAGGCTGAGATGGGGACGTGAAGGTGGACGTAGTTGAGGCAATGGGTACAGGTGTTGCTTTACAGATACTGAGATTATCGACCACATCATTCACTTTCTCTCCTTGTGCCTCCTTAGGGCCCGCACAAATCATAGTAGACTCCTTGTTACCTTTGAAGGCCCTCAGCCAGGCCACCAGGGGACATATGCTAGGGTTACAGTACCACACATTACCCGCCAGGCTGATGGAGGTGAGGGAGATCCAAGCTCCCACTGCCTGCTGAGAAATGTTGCTGAGTTTGTTGGAGTCCAGGTTCAGGGTCTGCAGATTAGGAAGGCAATGAAATGTGCTCGCCTCCAACACTTGGAGTTCATTTCCTGAGAGGTCCAGCTTTTGCAAGGATGTCCACATCCATGGTAAGCCCTGGGTTATAGATTTAATACGGTTCCACTGCAAATAGAGGGCTCTCAGGTTAGTCAGGCGGGGAAAGTGAGCAAAATTTATCTTTGAAAACTGGTTGTGCTCCAAATGAAGCTCAATGAGCTTAAGGAGTCCAGCAAAGGCATTACGTGTGAGGCTCCGTAGCCTGTTGTAGCCAATATCAAGGAATTCCAGGTTGCGACAGTCCAGGAAAACTCGCATTGGGACGGTTTTTAAGGAATTCGATCTCAAGTGTAGACTAAGTAATTTCCGCAGACCCTGGAATTGACTAGGTTGGAGAGCCTGCAATTTATTGTAGGAAAGGTCAAGGTTACGCAAATTTGGGACATCGTGGAAAGTGTTGTTTTTTAGCTGTGTAATCTTGTTAGAGCTGAGAATCAGCTCTTTGAGCCTCCTTATCCCATGGAAAGCTTGGCCATCCACCGCGTTAATGTAGTTGTGGTCAAGGTACAGCCAAACCAGCTGACTCAGTCCAGAAAACTGACGGGCTCTGAGGTTCACCAGGCTGTTGTAGCGCAGGGAGAGGCCCTGTGTTCCCACAGACACATTGTTTGGCACATCACGGAAGGCATTGGATTCACAGTATATTATTTTCCCATCACATCTGCAGCTCTGGGGGCAGGGACGCTCACGGATGGCGCTCGGAGCAGCAACCAGCCAGGTGGGCACCGATACTGTGAATAGAAGCCATTTGAAAAGCACGGGAAGTCCTGCAGACACACAGAAAAGTGGAAGACTAATGAAAGAGGAAACAATATGAATAGAATAGAAAATAAATATTCTATTCTATATGAATTAGGTAAACATACATAATACTATGTTCAAAGCTCATTGCATTTCTCAACACATTTAGTTATTAGCAGACTAGACAGCCTATTTGTATGTCTGTGTTCAGAATAGGCACAGATCAATATCCATTACTACTGTCAAACGCATTACTGTTGGGACAATTGAGCAGTGATTGATAACCAAATGCATCAAGCACGATCTGTCAAATAGTTGGTCAGAGCCTTCAGCCTGCAATCATCGGTCATAAGCTGCAGGGTGCAAAGAAACCAGCAGCAATGGCCTTAAGTGAATTATAATTAGGCAAACGACAAGGACTTTGTGCAGAAATGTCTGTCGGAGAAGTCCCCTGCGGAACACTGTGTACATACCCATATTTGCGCTGTCGCGGCTCCTCCTCATGCTCAGGGCTCTCTGTTGCATGTGTCCCGGGTCCACATGTTAGACGCACTCTGCGTGTAGTCCCCAATAGTTGTACACGTACCCAGGACGCGCGGCTATCGCGGAAAACACGCACTTTCAGCCGCACACCTGTCGGAGACGCAAGTAGCTCCAGGAGGTGTGAACCTATACAGACCTATACAGCACGTTACCCAACTACACCAGCCGCCTGATTATGCATGTTTCAGGCTGCAGTACAACACAAGCCCCCCTGGATGGACGCACTCAAGCTCGGAGCCTGATGGGGAATTATTTGCCCCCTTGTTCACTATATGAACTCGATTTTAAAGTCGCATCCGGGACACGCCAATTGTTGAATTGCACCGGTGTAAAAACACGTTTGAATCAAGTGAATAAACTGGAGAGGGACAATTGTGGTCCGAAATGCGTCAAGTTGGATGTATCCCG
>CABFOP010081679.1:0-11720 GCA_900683385.1 Anoplogaster cornuta
ACGCCATCAGGGGGCGATCTCCCTGGCTGCAAAAAGAAATCGGTTTCAATACAAGTCAATGAGAAAATGGCCCTACTTCTCACTTGATTTATAACCTCAGTAAACGTTTTCCAAATGAGTTTATGGTCTCAATCGCTAGTTTGAAGTCTTCTTCAATAGAAAATGATGTTCATTTTGTAAATTATGGCCTCATTTAATTTAAATTTGACGATAAAGCAGCGTATGCTTAAGGGCGTGGCTACGTTGTGATAGACAGGTTGATTGGTCAGATCCACCCCTCGCTCCCTCCCAGCTCTGCTCTCTCGTCCGAATAGCCAATAGCTAGCCATTTCCGGTTGCAAGATGGCGACGTTCAAATCAAAGATGGCGGCGGCCATATCGCCAAACTCTGTGCTTCAAAACGTGAGTCCACAAACCAATGGGTGATGGTAGTTACGTCCATATTATATACGGTCTATGGGTATAACCTATGTTCTTGACTGGGGTGATGATGTCAGAGTGGCATGTTGGCTGTGGCAGATCAGTGGAGTCTGGAAAGCTAAAGCTAAATAATGACTAAACCAGTTCATTATGCTGGGTCAAGTTTGGAGCATGCACCAAATCGTCTCGAGTTTAGAAGGAACTAAACACTTATATTTTTTGAGCGAGTGATTCTTTCACTTAATTTCCTAGATATGTACTTGCACTGCGTAAAATCAAACTAAAATATTGTTGCTTATCTGAACTATTTCCGGACTTCTCCACCTCACCTCGCTGCATACCAGTATTCCTTCTCTTGCCTTTTCATATGGGAGCGCAGAGTTGTCTTACAGGCAATCACTCACAGAAAGATGATTGCATGAGACTGCAGTCCACCCACCTTTAATTAATGACTTGGAAGTAATGGCCTGCAACAATTTTACATTTTTCTTTGACAGTTCACATCATTACCAGCAGCAGTATAGGGGGAATAGTCTGCGATAAAGGAAGAGAGAGATAGAAAGAGAGGAGGAGGAAGAGGAGTGAAGCATAAAGTTATTTTGTTTATGTGCTTTTGTTTCTGTGCTGCTTTACCAAATGGATACTCCATAACCATTATCATGCTTTTATGGGTGATTTGTGATTTTGGACAGACAGGGTTGATGGTTTCGGACAGCAGCCGGATTTTCTACACTTTCAGAATGTGTTAAACATCCAACATCTACCTTCAGAGAAGAAGAACCTACTGTATAAAATGAAAATAACATTACAGCCCTGCTACATGTCATTGGGCTTGAGGGCACAAAGTTATTTTGTCCACAGTGAGAACTTTTCCTTCCAAAATTACATTGAGGAACTGTGGTATATGAATAAAACATGCTCACCAGTTTTCCCCACACTTGCACAGTGCCTCTATACTCAATTCAATATCCAATACAGTGCTCGAGTAACTGCGCCTCAGGAGTATAAGCATACTAACAGTCTGTTAAAGTGCGTTTCTCCATTTAGTGGATTTCATCCTTGGAGACATTCTGCCATCCACATTATCACTCTCATTTAGTCAGGCAGAAATAAAAAAAAGTTCTGTCTTTCGGCTACTAAATAAAGTTCCATTTGTCACAAGGTTAATTTACAGTCATCTTGAATAGTTTGTCTGCTGTCGTGGGTTTATTGAATATTATTCAGTCACATGGGGGAAAGTATTCAGAACTGGCAACCTTTCAGCAACATGAGACTGAAGCAGAAGCATGAAAAGAAGAGGAAGAAGACACATTTGAAACAGAGACGGACAAACAGTAATAAATATTTAATCGCTCATAAACAGGAGACTCTGAACGCCTGTTCACTGTGATTTACCTTACATGAGATAATTAAAAAATCTGAATTTGTCCCTATGAGGTTTAATTATTGTACACAATTTATTTTGAAGCACTGTTTAGGGGCTGTTTAAGGCCAGCATGCATACAGCTTTTCTTTTGTTTATTTGCAGTTCACATTCATGCATTATTTACAAAACATATATGAATCCTCAACAGATTAATTCTATTATTTATAAGTTATTTAATAGATCTGTTTTGCTTAACTGGGGCAGCATGTAGCTCTACTTTTATCATCATGTTTTATCTTCTGCTTTAAAGCGAGTGTGTTTTATGTGTTTAACACAAAGCTGACATAGAAAAAAATGCTTGCTTTTAGAAAGTGTTTGGCCAACAATCAGTCAATTATTCATCAGACAGAGAATACACTTTGTTGATTAGAAGAGAGATTGGGTAAGGGATTTGCTTTGATTTGGTCTCACTAAGTGTCATTACATTTAGGTAATTCTCTGTAATCTAGTGCAGGTTACAACGAGTGAGCAGGTAGTTGTTCACCGTCTTGCTCAAGGTCACTTTGAAAATGTTGCACACTTGAAAAATGAGGCCAGTCACAAGTATGTAGAATGTTTGTGAGAGTTTACTGAAAAATATACACACAACACACCGAAGGGAATTACAGGAAATACATGCTATCACTCCTCTACTGCCTGACCGAACAGCAACACTAATCAATATTTCATTTTATTTGTTGTTATTTGTGTGTGTATGTGTGTGTACAGTATATAGTTTATTGCACTTTTACTATTGCACTGGTTCTGCTCTTAGATGCTTGTTTAGGAAGGAGATGCACTTACGATTTCTGGTGACTAGTAGTTCTCTTGCCTACCTACGTTGAATTCACTTATTGTAAGTCACTTTGGATAAAAGCATCTGCTAAATGACTGTAATGTAATGTAATTTCTACTGCATTAATAAGTAACAGCAATATTTTTCCATATCCTACACATAAATCTAAACATATGAAATAAAAATGACTTTACCCTTTCACATACTACTGCTTGACATTGGGATTGTGAACCTAAATCACATCTTAATTGTTAACATAAAACTGATGTCTAGCTATCCAGTTACTTCACCTCATACTAGCAAACAAACTATCAGGCTGAACACTCGGGAATGCTAACGTCGGCCCTTTTCCCCACAGCATCTGTAACTTCCCCACGTTACTGAAACACGTTACGTTCATTTATCTGCTGCCTGACTGAATGGCAACGCAGAGCTACGACGTCAGAACAGCAGCTTGCCCCCTAGTGGCGGTATGTAGTATTGTTTCTCCAGTGTACACTGTTCAGCTAAGTGTGAAAATGTAAGTACTTAAATGGACTACAATAAAAGACACATAGTTGTTGATGGATACTGGATGTTGCGGAAATCCAACCTGTGACCTTCCTGTTACAGGGCAACCTCTCTAACGTCTTGGTCACCCTGCTGCCTAAGTTTAAATTGACTGTGACAGACAAAGGCAGGCTTTGGCCATCAGTGTGGTATTATATGTATTTGCTCCTATCACAAGTATTGGGCTAAAGCAATCAAGTTGTGTCTCTACACACACACACACACTCCTGTCAACTCACTGAGAAACAATAATTCTACGGACCCTCATCTAAATGACCAGAAAAAGTCATTAATTGCCCAAGCTTCTCCTGAGCTCCCTGCAGGGCCTCCGAGATGACAGGAAAATGAAAGCTCTGACAGGGTGACTGTGCTTATTTGCCGTATTGTTGTTGTACCTTGTAATGAAAAACCCCCGGGAAGGACCTAAATTGAAGAAAAGTAATTCATTTTGCTCCTCTAGTGGATGAAGCATCATTTTCTATTAAGGTCATCCACTTCAAGGGCACCGAGACTGATCGAGAGGCAATCAGATTTTAGCATCTGACAAGAAACAAGTTGTTCAAATTCAGTTTCATACTGTATGCAAATGCAAGATGGTGGTTATACTTCGAGTCTAAAAATGATATCATATTATATCTATGGTTGAAACATCTTATTTACCAACGTTATGTTCATACTGCCCAACTCTGTCATTTGCTTTTTCTCTCTTTACCACTACTTAATTCACTTTCGCAGCACAGGTTGTTGTTGGGGTCTAGAATGTGCCAAGTTCACATAATTGGCCAAGCAGAAGGAGAGAGCAGTGGTGCACATTCACAGGTTATTAATCGAGTGCATTCCAGTGAAATGGAAAAAAACTAACAGAAAAACAGCATGTTGGAATTTTAGTTCTAAAAACAGAGCTGCTCTGGAGGTAGAAATAATCTCATTGGTTGAGCTAACTGACAAAATGCAATCTAATCAGTTACCTAGGTTAGCTAGTTAGCCTAGCTGACCTTTCAAGTTCAGACTAGACATACTAGCCTGTAGCTGACTATAAGATAGTTAGCTAGCCTGCTGACCTCCCAAGATCATAAATGCCATGGTCATGAATTAATAAAATAATAAAATTGCCATTTATATTTGTTACTTATATTTTGAGCTCCTTCTTTACCATTCAAATTTGTCAGTTAGCTTAGCTAACTTGTGCTCCACTTTGGCTCCGCCCATTGGGGTTTAACTCAATCAATCAGATTATTTCTGCCCTCGATAAATGTCTGTCGAACTGCCAAAAAGAAAACAATGTGTTGGCTAAATCAATGTTAAGCAGCGATAAGATGAGAACTTTCCCAAGCTCGCTGATGCATCTCGGGAAGACTGCAGACCTCAGGCTGAGTTTTTAGACAGCTGCAGTCACAGCAGGCCAAAACGCTGACAGATAGAGACAAAGATAGATAACGAGATTGAGAGAGAGACGGAAACAGAGAGTCTATTCTCTATCCACAAGTGGGCTTGAATTACTGCAAATGTAATATTTTTTGAAAGGTCATTTCAACACTACACCACAGTACCCTTCTGAGTTAAAACTCACTCAGGAAGAGAGTGGTGACATAAAAATACTGTCGGACTAAGCATCCCTCGGCACATAAAGGACACTCAGCAGTGTATTGTGCCCCTCTCACAGCTTGGTTCCTTTCCATTAATCCTTCTCATGGTGGTTCAAACCATGAGAGGGATTTCCATATTATTGCACTGGTTGCTGATTTGATCAAGCAGTGTTTTCCGCTGGATTTGCAGTATTGGAATTGGGAGCTTCCATGACACAAAAACGGAACTAATGCAGGCCCATAGGAATCACCAACTGTGCAAATGCAGCATTTCTTGTTTAAGCCATATCTGATTTGTATAATCAAAAGTGAATATGCATTCACTCTTACAGTAGAATCTACACATTTAATCAGATTTTGACTGACAGCCAGATATTTACCGTGGACCAATTTGTGAAGTCGTCACTCGTTATTGGAATCCAGGACGGTGTGTATTCATCAGTGAGAGGGGGAGAAGAAGAAAGATGTGTCAAAGTGATTTGTGTCTGTTTGAGAGTCCCGAGAGGCGAGAGCTGTTCTGTTGTAATGCCTGTAAAACACCTCCCAGCCAGAGAGATCTGTCTCCAGAGGATACGCATGCAGAAACCCTGTCAGCGTTTGAGCTGGAAGAAAAGAAAAGCCAAAGCCCCTCTCCCAAACTTTTTCATAGAAGAACGGGTGGAACATATTAAGAACAAAAAAGGAAATGCTGACAAAGGTGAAGTGCTGAAATGCATTTGCTTCGTTCTGCCGCCGCGTATTAAAACGGGAATTTATGAGTGCAGGCATTCATTTCTTCTCTGTCGAGTGTTTGAGCTTCCTCGTCTGTACGTTTGTTTCTTCTTGAGGACCTCTTGATGCAAATCAGTATGCATGACACAAGTTATTCCAAGAATATTACAGGGCTGTTACCAGAGTGTTTTGCTAAAGTGTTACTCACAGGTTTCAAGCGAAAACTGGAATTTACGAGCGTGCGCATTAATTTGATAATTGCAATATTTATCATGCCCATTATTCCAGTTGAAAATTATCTGAGTGGCAATGATGCATACAACAATTCTTTATTTATTATTTCATGGCATTTCTGGACAAAGATGACATGTAAAGAAGATCAGATGCCAGGATGCCTCAAGGTATGTTTTGTTTTCTTCAATATAAACATCACAGAAAAATTACCAACATCAAAACTCACAATGCCTCTAAGTATCTCATATGTTTCATTTCTGTGACCTTTTCAGAAGCTGTAAAAGGGGCCTTTGATTTTACATTTATGGTCACTGAGCTGTTGGCCACATGTAACAAGCACATGCCAGATCATCTACAAATGATGGATTGCGGAGTTTAGGGGGCAACATATCACATGAGGGAATCTATATATTTCATTCTCCGAGCTGGCTTTGGTAATTACCAACCATTTCTGAATAGTCGGTGGAAAGGTCAAGACACGGCTGGTTTTCTGTAGCGCAGGTGATAACGGTTGTAACCGTAAACAGACTTTATTTATTATGGAGTTATCTCTCCATAAAAGAAATGCATCTCCTCTGTAAAGTTAATTGAATCCACATATAATAGCAGACATCTGGTTGGCTTGAGACTCAAGAGTGTATGTTGTGATGGACACCAAGCATACTGGCCCAGTGGGTCACGTGTAATAGTCTTTCCATGCGATGGTTCTGAATATTGTGCATCCACCCACTACATGTAAATTAATCTTCAATGAGTTATTAAATATTGCATTTACTCCATGAACTGGATAAATACACACCGGAAAGGGAACCGATAAGATTATGAGGTTATGTATTCAATGACATCAAAGTATAGATTAATACGTTGAAAAGATGAATGGACATTCCATTCTAATGAATTATGTATTGAAATTTAAAAGATTCTGGTGACCATTGTTATTGAGTTGACTGAAGGAAGCAATCGGTCATTTTCAACTCTGGCATTGATGCTCCCCTTGGCCTATTTACATGGTAGTTGGTTTGCAGGCAATGCCATTTCCCTACAATACCTTGTAATTGTATTAAAGGTCGAGTAGGTCATTTTTAGGTATTTGTTGAAATTGTCTTTATATTCCAACAGCAATCAATAAATCAAGTGCTCTGAAAAGAAATTGGAAAAGATCCGGTGTCTGTAGCGGTCGCAATACTGTAATAAGTCCGTCCAAGATGGCCTATCAACTTGCCATTCAGCCAGAATGAAATGATTGGATGGCCTACCTGTCTGTCAACTTGCATTCCCAAACAACCCGGAAACCGACTCTGAGAAGTAGAGACACGACTGGGGCTGTTACCGGCCTCACACCGTTCCCCGAGCGACACCGGGCAAGCGGTCTTCCGTACGACACATTTCCCACGGCCGCCCACACGTCGGACGGGGATTCGGCGCTCTTCGCTCGCCTCCACTGAGGTAAAAAATCTTACCTACTATACCTTTAAGGAAACTGCTATACAAATCATTTTATCATTATTAGTTGCCAGAGCAGCTCTAAAGGAGCTCGGCTCTGTGTGTACGTTCATTTGTTCGTTCAATTGTTCATGTGTGCCACATTTTGCAATGCACACTTCTTAGGGGAATTACGGTATGCACTGATTAGGCCTCCAGAGCCCCAAGAGCACTGCACAATCCGGTGTGGCTCATACACCAGGCACTAGGTAGAAGTCACACTAGCACAAGATGCTCTATGTTGGTGCACGATGCGTTCACCTACCAGGAAGTAGCTCAGAGATTTAGCTGCAGTGGCTAAGTCAACGCTCAGTTAAAAAATAAAATAAAAATTGTTCACAGAGAAAAGGTACAAACGAGGTAACAGGATGGTTCTGCTTTGTGAAGGGCTAGCTAGTAAGTAGTGCTTAAGGATTATTATGATCACATTATGATGGTGATTATTATTATGATTATGGCTATATGTAACCCATTGCACGCTTCCCACTCTTACAGGGACAGGCAGTTTGATCATCCATCAGGGAATCTCCCAGTAGACAGGCAGCAGATTGACGTACCAGATTGTTCAGGCTGCCTGCATGTGAGTTCAGGAGGATGAATGACTGAACATCAGGAGCATCACTGCAGCTATGCCATCGAGGTGCTGTCTCAGCTAACAAACAAGGCTGCTCCAGTCACTTAAAAAGACTCCTAAAATGCATATGAGTAAGAAAACAGTACTATCAGCAGCAGACTTTAGGATGATTGATGACTACAACTGCAGCAATGACTAACAATTAGATAGCAATTAATGCTTACAATACCAATACCAGGAGTGAATATGGCATATAGTAATATAATATTATAATATAATAACATTAAGGCTCCACTTTATGAAAACGTCCTATAATGACAAATAGTAGGTAGTTTACATTAGCTCGCTGTAGTTATGAATAATGAGTTAAATTTACTGTTGCATATTAAGGGCGCTGAAATTTATAAGGAAATGGATTGGCTTTGAATTGATAATATTTAACGTTTGCAACCTCAGAAAAGACTAAAGTTCACTTCATAGAGGTTTCTTTTCTAAGTGTAAAAAATATCACATTGCTTCTGTGTAAAAAAACAAAAAACTTTAATAGCAGGTTTCCTTAATAGGGGAGGGGGAATGTGTGGATGCATGAATGCGTGTGAAATGTGGACCTCAACCAGAGGCTAGCTGAAGGTCCCACTTGTACTCTGTGGTCAAGAATAACATTTTTAGATGCTTATGTCCCATCAGGATGTAAAATTAGTCTTGACCAAGGACAATGCAGTTGGCAGCACAGAAATGATTTATCCGTTAAGAAAATGCATCCTTTTGCTGATGGCTTATGCCTTATGCATCAAATTGGCTTTGTTTGTAAAGGGGAGCGAGTCAGGAAGGAATTATGATGGAATAGGCACCAAAGTAGGGCAACTAGCAGAGGCTATGGATTGGGAAATGCAAGCAGACATCGGCCAGCAACTTTGATTGCCACCAGAAATAATTAGCACCATCCTAAGACCCGGCCTCGTATTGTGGTCCAACACTCAAGTGTTTTTTTTCTTTGTAGAGCTCACTGAGCCAGGAGAAGTTGCAGTAGGCATACAGTATGAAAGGAGACTGAGTGAGCTGCTAAAACCGAGCAACCAAGCTGATCGGCCACAACGGTATGAGAATCAATCTCTATGATAGGTGTTATGCATTATGTGATGGCATAGATATGGTAACAGATGTGGGTAGGCATACATTCTCAGCACTTGGTATAATCATGTTATAATTAATTAATTAATTAAGCCCCATGTTTGCTGATATGTTTTGGTTTCTGAGCTGCTGAGCAGACTGTTTCACGGTTGGTGCAGTTTGGTTTCTAAAGAGAGTATAGCGAAATACAAAAAAGGTATGAGAGGTTGAGGAAAACATACCTTAAAAAACATGTACATATACGGCAGATGCCAATTCAGTGTGTGAAGTGATCTAAAAGGATATTGTGGTCAGCTGTGCTCTATTTACAGTATTGCTTTACTGTAAGTACTGTTGTTGTTTTTTTGCACAATCCCGTGGGAATTGTCACTTTACATTTCACTGCACATCCTGTATGAGTACGTGACAAATAAAGTTCTTGAATCTCGAATCATGTGGAGAAGAATTAAAACTGAGATTGAGTCAGAATCAGTAGATCATTTGTCACCTTTGTGAGTGTGGTCTCCGTGCTGTGGTGATATTCATATTCAATTGGTTTACATAGACCATTGACCATCGCCATTATTTCACAAGTGGCACTATTAGACATAAATCTGCCTGGATTTAACATTTTTTATTAGGTATTACACAGGAAAGCAGACAGGCAGGCAGTGTATTTTTGCAGCATCCATCAGTGGCATGGTCCTGCCTCTCTTCAAGCTCTCCAATCCTCCCTGTGGATGATTTCCCTCTTGAGCATTCTTGATTCCAACAGCCTCGTTGTTAGATCCAAAAAGCTGTCAGGCTTTTCC
Source organism: Anoplogaster cornuta (assembly GCA_900683385.1). Classification (NCBI taxonomy): domain Eukaryota; kingdom Metazoa; phylum Chordata; class Actinopteri; order Trachichthyiformes; family Anoplogasteridae; genus Anoplogaster; species Anoplogaster cornuta. The sequence goes on from CABFOP010081679.1 coordinate 9,680, forward strand.
AAGTGGCTCCTCATAATCTGATGGCTGGCCATTTATGACAGGATAAAATGCTTGACCAGTTAATGACCCAGTTTTAGTGGCCAAGCACACACACTCATGTGCATAGATGGTGTGCACACCAAATGCCAATTGTTCAACACCCGCGTTACCCAAAAAGCAACCCCTTTGTGTCATCTCTCTCAAATCGAAAGAGTACTTAGAGTCCTTAGAGATGGTGGGTGGGGTGCTGGGAAAGATTCCACCCCATGATACAAAGTCCTCTTGGAAGGCTTCAGTGCTCACATACTGTAGAAGCAATTGAGAAACCTGGAGCAGCGTGAGCACTGAGGATTTCCAGCAGGACTATAGAAACCTGGAGCAATGTGATTGGGATGCACAGGCTTCCTTCTGCTGGGAACACCTGGTGGAATACTCTATTCTCAATGATTTCAACTCTTCGATCTGAACTGAACAAGCTTCTCCTGTATCCTGGAGGAGATATGGAGTTGAAATGCACCCTGTTGTGGGAGCTGGGGCCAAAAGGTGGTCTGTGCCTGTCATGGTGGAAACCCAAGAACCACCTGCCGGACACCGGTGGTGAGGGAAGCTGTCAAGCTTAAGAAGGAGGCTTTCCGGGCCTGGTTTGCACAGGGGACTCGTGATTCAGTAGAAAAGTACTGGCAGGCCAAAAGCCTAGATGTGGGAGGAGGTTGGAGAGGCCATGGAGAATGAATTTCCTGGTGGACTTGAAGGAGATTCTGGCAAGCCATTCAGCAACTCAAGAGGGCAAGGCAGGGCACTGCTCAGGCTGTTCTCAGCAAGGGTGTGAAACACTGACTTTCACTGGGAATATTGGTGGAAATTGGAAGGAACACTTTGAGGAGCTCTGTAACCCTGTAAAGCTTTTGGTCTGGTCATGGACCAACTAATGCCCAGGACTCCTGAATCACTAGGCCTGATTGTACTTGACACTGGATTTAACCAAGCAAGTGCCGGCCCCCAATGTGGATGAAACCCAAAAGGTTTTTGGGTATGAAAGGCTACTATATGTGGTCCATACCAAGCATCACTGAGCTGCCTCTTGAGCGATTCAGATAAAGCAGATGGCTCCATGGCCTACAGTATGTCAGGCTTTGGGACTTTGCCACAAATGGGGATGGAGAGCTGAAAATGTCTGTAGAGTATTGAATAGGGGTGTAAAAGATACTGAAGAAAATCCGACCACCCACGGTTTGGTACGTGCATGCGTGCCGCGGTTCATTCGGTTCGTTTGATTTCCCTGGAGAGGATCTGTCCAATCAGTTGTCAGAATTACATGTCAATCTACGATGACATCACAGCTGGATTCGCCTACTAACACAGGAGTAGCCTATGGAGCAAATTGTGGGATTTTTGCCCAAAGCTATGTGTGAAAATGTGGCTTCTAACGTTAGCTAACTTACTTGCTACTGTTAACGTTACAGCACAATGGATAACGTATGGGTACTCCAAGTCTGACGGTCCACCTGTTCACAGTACTGATGTTACTGTTCTGAACTTCTGAACAAAAACGCGCTTGTCTCAGGAACGGAAAGCGAAACGAACCAATCACATCTTCATTCTTCTCCACAAAAATGTTTACTGATTGATTACTGACATTTGACCAATCACTCACTATTTGTGACAGGTGCCTATATATAAAGAGGGGACAAGAACATTAATTGTGCAAATGGTGCATCATTTCTGTTGTACTTAGTTCTGTGTTTTGTGGCTGAAAAAGAAACTAGAAGCTAATCTTCAGTGTCGGCTATTCATCGACTTTTCAGTCACAATAACAGCTAATTAAATGAAACGGGCTTCTTCCTTGTGGGCTGATGTGTGTGTGGGGCAGTTGAATGCTTTAGGATGCAGTTTAAACTGTTTTATAAATTGATCTCCTTTTCTCTGTCTGGCAGACTGGCAGTGACACACACACGCACACACGCACGCATACACACACACACACACACACACACACACACACACACACACACACACACACAAAAACAAACACCCCTGGAGGCTGACAGGGGGGAGTCGCTCG
>CABFOP010081692.1:0-10898 GCA_900683385.1 Anoplogaster cornuta
GTCCCACGCTCTGTGATCTGGACGTGGTGGTGACCACCTACAGTCTGGTCTCTAAGGAGGTCCCGGTCCAGAAGGAGGACGCCGAGCAGCCCAGCAGGGACCCTGAAGAGGTGGTAGGTGGCGCCGGTGTTCACCACGTCAGACTACGGACCCACACAGACACATTTTCATCGCTCTGTTTTGAGATGTTGCCTCTTCTGGTCCAGAGGGTCTGGTCTCTGGTTCTCTTCTAGATTAGGGACCGGCTGATTCTGGTTTCTGAAGGCTGATGCTGATAGATTTAGACATTCAGGATCGGACCATTTCCAGTGTTTCCTCCAGAATGTTGTTCTTGTCAGGGTGGAAAAGACACCAAAACTCTCCTTTAAAGGGGTATTTCACCCACTAAATAACTATTCCTCTATCAGGTACTCACCTCTTCATGTCTTGAATCCACAGTTTTTCTCGCATGCTTTCACGGTGAATGACGAACCCAAAAACCGAGGAAATACTGATGGATGGAAGTTAATATGAGGCCGAGTTTAACAGCAGCAAAACGATATCAAAAAATCAGTTTAGAAACTCACAGAACTCTTCAGTATAATCTAATAGTCCTGTATCAGTCATATGCACAGTACGTCCAGAACACGTACATTTCACTCAAATATTACTTTACTTTACTTTTAAAAACATTTCCAGATTCACAGTCTCACGCCAAATGTTTTTAAAAGTAAATTTTGAGCGAAAAGTGTTCTGGATGTACTGTACGAGTCTAAATTGATCTTTTGATATAATAATAATAATAATAATAAACTTTATTTGTATAGCACCTTTCATACAAGAAATGCAGCTCAAAGTGCTCTACAATGAAGAAGTTACATGACAGTAGAATGAACATAATGCCATAAAATAAAATAAAAATAAAGTTAAAAAATAGAATACAAGAAAACAGCAGTCGATTTAAAAACAATTAAAAATACATAGAAATCGATCAATTTCAGTAAAAATCAATTAGTCAACACAGGCAATTTAAATTAAAGTATTAAATTAAATAATTAAAACTTATTTACATAATTAAAAACAATAAGAAATAGATTTAAAAACAAGGAAATTAAAATTCTAATTGCACTTCTATAATTCTCCTATACACGTTGATGTTTCACCTTCCTGTAAAATTATTTCAAATGCCAGAAGTGAAAATATTAGGAAACTAACATTCTTACCTCTGTAGTTGGAGTCAGAGGTGACGTCCCTGGTGGCTAAAACAAAAAGACACAAAAAAATATTTTTAAATGTTCAACACATCCAACTGGAAATAAACTGAACATTTTAACAATATAATCAGGTCAGGCTCCTTAAATAATAATATCTATTACAAACATCTCAGTAATCATGTGCACTATTGAAGTTTTCAAATACTTATCAAATAGTTTTGACTAGTTATTCCAAGTCACTGTTTCAGGGAGCATGACACAGCTCAATTGATGCCCGAGGACTCAGTAACTAAGTAGTAACTAACCTAATTCTTTATTAACTATACTTATACTTATTCTACCATAGCATTCATTCTTAGTTGCTCTGGATAAGAATGTCAGATAAATTCCCCAAATGCTAAATGTAAATAGAACTATAGGGAACAGTAAGTAGAGAGTATATGACATCCCTGGAACGTTTGTATTTGTGGGGGTATTTGAAGTATTTTGGTATTTTGAAATACAAATGCTGTGCTCCAAAAACAATACTAAGTCAAAGTAAATCAAGCCAACAAAAAGAAACACCAAAACAATGGCACACATGAAATATACTGTACATGCATGTGTACATGGATACACATGCATGAAAAATTCAAAATCTGCCACTTGAGATAACGTGGAGCTCTGATGGGCGTTACCTCTGCAGGGCTTTGCCTGTCCTGTCTGTTTCCTTTGTTGTCCAATGTAGAGGAGTTGTTCAGAGACCCATATGACATCATATCTGGATGCTCTATATCATATATAGCCTTGACTCTGGGAATGGCCGCTAAGTCTCGGTAATCAATGATCTCATTGTCTACTTTGGCCTGGGATCAGAGGTACGGGTTGGGGGTGTGGAGAGGGATACACGGGATGGAAAGACAAAAGGAGTAGAGAATATGGGTTAGGGCAAGGGAAGGGTCAAAGGTCGCTTATTACATCACCCCGAGGAGGAACTAAACTTTACTCCCACAGCACCACGTTGAATTTGGCATGAAAAGTGGACATTTTATGAACAAGCAAACCAAAGAAATCCTATTAGTCATAAATGTTATTGTGTAACCTATGTTGTGCAGTTTTTCACCATGTAAATCATCTTTCTCAGGCTTTTAAGTCGAGAAAGTTTGTTTTTTGGCTAACATTTCAAGAGGTGGCTTGGTGGGGGTAAAGTATATTCTATATCATAAATCGAGGGTAATCATGGATCATAGCAGGGTGGGCAGGGGGTACAAAAGGGCACTGGTAGGCCTGGGTTACCCTTACTATCTAACTCAATCTGAATTGCCAATATATTCAAATTGATTGAGCAACTGAATCATTCCAGTTCAATATGTGGTTGATGTTCGTCAATACACTGAGGACACCAAATCTAAGTTAACTCCTTGAATTGAGATAATGGAAATGGCCCTTAATCACTCAACCACAATTGAAATGACTACTCTGTTTCACAAGCAAGATGAAACTAGTCCCACTCAGTCAAGGTAATATTGAAAGTATGTGCATGGATAAATAGAATTGATTTGAATAGTGTTGTAAATGTTTTTCCTATAGTACTCTAAACCTATGTCTCCACTTATTGTCAAACAGGAATCTCTTGAAAGAGAGACACTGTCTCGATGTGATCCTCCTGTGTAAATAAGGGATAAATGAAAAGCAAATCAACCCACGGTGAATCGTGCACCATGGAAGATGCTGAGCAGGTGTTGCAGACAGTACGTACATAGATAGTGGAGCCTGGAGACCCTGGAGTGCTTGAGCCAGGTCTGGAACAGATGCTCTCAGACGAGGACCTGGTAGCCTAAGAAAAATAGTTGTGTTAGTAATTTGACTCAAAGGAAAAAGCAATTTCACCTTCAGCTCGGGTTGGCACACAGCTCTGGCAGTCAGCACGTTGTTTTTCTCTCCCCATCCCTTCACTACACCCACAACTTTCTACCGCACGGTGCTGAAATGAGGTAGAGTGAAAGTTCTAGAAATGCTTTATAGTGAAAGGTCACATTGGTGTTTAATAGACTGCAGTCTCCGGGTGTCGGTGGACGGCAACTATTGAGGGACATTCTGAAAATGAACACAGCCAAACATGCAGCACTGTCGACATTGAAATGCCACATGCTGTTAAAAGTTTGATAGCTTTGTGCGTTTTGATTTATTTCTCTAAATTTAACATTTATTATTTGTATTACTTATTTTTATAATATTATAACTTAATATATATAACATACTCTGTCCTATGAATCCAATCCTCTACACCATGTGGAGATATTAAAATCTTCTTCAATTTCCTAAGAATGAACCGTATTCTATGTATCAAATCGACTGGAAGGACTTTTTTGTGTGCCATGCTATAAAAATGGCTGAACAACATGCACAATAGTGAAATTGACTACGTTGATTCTGTGATACTCGATGATGAGCTCGCTCAGAAATAATCAGTGTCGAAGATAACCAGAGCATGACCAATAATGCCATGGTGTTCCAACCTTTCTTTGTTACAGAAAACAGTCCAAAAAAAACGTAATATTTAATATTTAGATGAAACGGGGATAGTCCTGTGCAGAAATAGAAAATGTTCATTGCTACTTCTGTGCTCTAACAGCCATTCTACTGTAGCTTATTCCTGCAGTTATATTTCTGTTTCTTATTGTGTCTCCTTCATGTAATCCTCTTGCGGTGGGGAAACTCATTTTTCACTTTTCATGCATGGAGCGTATATATTCCTTTTTAAGACATTGTCCTCATGTCACAAAATTTCCGGAGGCTTAAGCTACAAATTCCATTCAATGAGAATGGAACCATGACCCATGAGATAGTGTGTCCCATGTGAGATGTTGACTGATTCGCAGTAGAGAGAACTCTTCATTTTGCTTTCGCGTGAGGCAAACGAGTGCAGTTAGCTCAAGCAGTGAGAGTACAGCCCGCTCACTCTTGAAACCCGGTCAGTGCAAACCTTGGGCTTGATCGCCATATTAACCTTTGGTTCACATGGGGGGAAAAAGAAATCAAGACAGGGTGTTTTTGGTCTGATGGCCGAGGGAATCTGGGAAGGAAGAGAAGTGTGTAAAGAGATGACATTGTACTGCTAATAGCATTTAGCATTTAGGATAACAACTCTCACACATTCTTATTCATATTCATGTATTCACTTGATTATATCAGTTAGATGTAAACAGCCTATTTTGGGAAGCTGCCTGAATGATTTCAACTTGCCATTGTCATGATAGAAATCCTGTAATACTGTACATATTGTATTTCACACATAGAAATGTGAAATTGAGAATGTTGTCCATGTGCATAAACATGTGAAAGGGGATAAGTGCTGAGAAAGCTCACCCTGTATCTGTCCTCAGTCCTGCTGCTATATCTACAGTCTGGATGCCACACTGTGGATCCTGTGCAGAGAGGGGAGGTTAGACACCATCGACATTATGGACAAAATATGGGGAAATGTACAATGTACACAGTGAACAGACAAACAAACAGAGATTTAGACGTCTTGAATGTCTGCAACAACTGCACAACTGTAAACATTACAAAGGTTAACAATTACTGTTTCAGGTCTTCGTGCTTTTATTTGCTTTGATTTCATTCTGAAGTGGTGCATTAAGGACTTTATATGAGATTTTACACCCCAAAGTACACTGAGTAGGTGAGGCAAGTCAAAAATACCCCAAAAGGTGTCACTCCAGGCTTACACTACAGTTCACCCTCCGCCCACATTCACATGACCCTGAAAAGCTCAACTTAAAAGCTACCAGGCAGACGAGGCAAAATCCCACTGGTCAAGAGAGATATTTAGACTCACAAGGTCTCAGGCAACACCGTATTTCCAAACCCACCTTGCAGGTACATTTCTTCTCCTTCTGTGAACATTTGGTTGCATCTGCTGCATCGTGCACAACTTGGGTGATAGTGTTTGTCCCCTGCCTATAAAGTAGAAGATAGTCAACAAGGAGAATGTATCATCTGATGGACTGCCTGCCTATCACATTACATTACAGTTTGCCGAGTTGAAACATTCAGATACAGAAGAACAAGAGAAGAGTACATATGCACAGTCCACAGTCCACAGCTCCTCTTGCTCTCTAAAGGACCATGAAACATTTGTCCAGGGAATTGTACATTGTTTTTCGTCCAAATAGTTAAAGTAAGTTTTGAGATAGCCAGACCTTGATAAGCAAGACAGTGGTGTAATATTGGTAACTTACTGGGATCACAGATAATGATTATGCTTTTTGTTGTGAGTGTGTGACAGGGCAAACTGTCCATCTCCTTAGGTATTCTCCACGCCAGATGTTCTCAGACATTGGGGAGTTAAAGGAGCTTGGCTATAAAACAACACTCAACAGTATTCACGAACCAGGGGTGTATAACATCGTAGTGGTTTCCCATAAGATACCGAGGCCTGTTGGCCTTTTCATTTATCTCAGAAAAGTCTGAATTTTGGCAGCTTGTTAAGATTTCACTGCCTGGCACACATCACTGTCTGGTATACTAGGTAGTAATAGTAACAATCATCACTGTAACACTGGAGTGAAACTTAATCCCTTTTCTCCACCAATCAACCTTGAAACTCATTTTTCACCCATTAAAATTCAGCTCAGTGATGTATAAAAGCTGAATGTTGCTAGCGACATTTAAAGAGTTTCATTCCACAACGTTCACCAGTAGTTGAAGAACAGAGAGAACAAAGTGATACTTACAGGGACAAACCGATTGATAGCAAAGAACAACTGGATCCTCATATTTCAGAGATACGAAACAATGTTTTTTGGATACAGTACATAGCATTTAGGAACATTTAGGGACTTCGTTGACCCAAGAGGAACCGTTTCTTACCTCTAAGACTTTCCCTGTTATAAACATCTGGCATGCTTCACACTGTACCCCAAACTGGATCTGGTAGTCTCTCTCACAGTAGGGAACGCCATCCCTGAGAGGTGGACAGACAAGTAAAAAACAATCTATGTATTAGGTATAATTTAAAGTACCATAGTTATTATAAGCTTATATTACTACAAGCTAATTATAGTTTTTTGGTTAGGAAAGACAAAAACACTACAGTATTTTTTCTCTGCATTCCAGAGATCTTGTGCATTGATTATTGTAAATGTAAGGGAGGTAGAAAGAGAGCAAAGAATAAGTGAGGGTGTAAATGGTGGTACTGTAGGTTGTGGGTTTGTACTTACTTGCTGATGTATTCTCCATTCAGCACTTTGCTGCATGCTTTGCACCTGAAGCAGCCCAGGTGCCACTGGCCATCCAAGGCTAACAGGGCCTGGCCATTCTTAATGTCTCTACCACAGCCGGCGCAGTCTGAAAACACACACAAGTTGAGGTGCTGGAGCTCGGAAGTGGAGGAAGCAGAATTATACCAGAATTATACCTGACTGTAAGATGTATAGTATTGACGCTTTCTATTACTGATCATACAAATGGAGCAGGATTGAATTTGAGACAGTGAGCTTCCTCGGGTGCTGGAGGAAGAACGTCCTCTGTGGGCCTTCTCGATTAGGCAAGAGATGCTCCCATCGCTTCTGAGTATGTTGGCGATGACGGTCCCCAAGAACTTAAATGCCGGTTTCTAAATTCAGCCATTGGTCCTCAGGGGCAGATGAACAGGTGGGCTCCTTCAGAAGTAAGTTCTTGCAGTTTGAGAGTGCTCAGCTCCAGCTGACTACAGGTTACTACAGGTTACTACAGGTTACTACAGGTTACTACAGGTTACTACAGGCTACTACAGGTTACTACAGGTTACTACAGCTTACTAGCGGCATACCACGCTGCAAGGCAGGCCACCTCGCAGGATGAAGAGTTCACATCCCTGTGATGCATGTGTGCTCACAGAAAGGGGTCCGACAAGTAAGAAAGCCACATTAATTGTATTTCAAGAGATCCAGCAGATTAGGGACCAGTTTGAACACAGGGCTAACATAAACAAACAGGGCCCTGGCATAGGAGCCATAGATGGCCAGTTCTTCCATTGTCTGTTTCGCCCTGTAGAAAAACTGCAGGGGGTGAAAGAGTGATTCTGTGATATATTTAAGGATATTTAGTACCGGGCTCTCAAAAGTCTTCACTGTGACTGAGGACAGTGCCATTGGCCTGAAGTCACTGAGGCAGGAATCCCTGTCCTCCTTAGGAAAATGAATGATTGTAGATGATGTGGAGCAGGTAGGGACATTGCTTTAGGACAGTACAGTTACAGATACCGGTGTAGCTGTTGTAATTCATCCACTTTTCGTGCTTAGGGAGCAAACATTGGAGAATAGTCCAGGATTTGAGTATGTACTCACTATTGGAGTAGTTGATGTCCTTAGGAGTGGGACACATGGGTTGGATGCAATGCTGGCAAAGGCAATCTTTTCCACTGAAGGTGACACGATCCCCAGCAGGAAAATGTCGTCTAAAAAAAAACAAACGTGGAAAAAAAACAGTTTACATCTTAGATAGACTACATCTAATTCAGGTCAAAAGTACTGTCCAATAAAGCATGTCTAATGTGCATGTGTGTCCTGTGTGTTTTTTTCTATACGTTTTTGTGTACATTTACTTGCAAATGGTGCACACAAAGCATGCCGGGTGGTAGGCCTTCCCCAAGGCTGTGACCACTTCCCCGTCCACAAACTCCCCGCAGTTGTTGCAGCGCGTCCCGTGGAGCCGCTGGTGGTCCAGCGGGCAGAGGTACTCGCCGTTCTTCAGGAAGAACCCTCCCTGAGCCAAGTCACAGCCACACGCTATAGGCACGTCATACAGGAGGAAACGGATGAGAGATGATGCCTTTAAAGCGATCGCAATGTTTGAAAGCAGTATGACAAAACAAAACAACGAACCACTATCTTGCTTTAGGAGGGGCCACTCTTCTTTAACTGTTCATTTGATGCGTCTGAAAATGGCCTCAAAATAAAGCCAGCAGCCCGCAATTTAAGAGGCGATATCTTTTCACCCTGAGTATGACTTTACTATGATGAAGCAACAATATCTATCAATGGGAAAAGGGTGTGTACTATTTGGACTATCTAATCTAGATTTCAGCCAAAGGAGTGTGTGTGTGCACTGTATGCGTTTGTGCACACATGTACAGTACATTTAAGTGTGTGTGTACCCTTGTGGGTTTATGTGTTCCCAACACTGCATTGGTGCATTGGTTCAGCGGAGTGACAGGTTCCTGACAGCCAGGCAGCAATATCCCTCAGCTTATCCAGAGTCATTTGATACCCCCCCAATGTAGTAGTCTGACCTGCAGGCTTCTACATTGGTCCACACTGTTGAGAACCTGATCAACTCTTGCTCCTCTAATGACAGGTCAACAAATGTATGGAGAGTGATTGCTGCCTTAGCTGGTTAGTTGTGACTAGCCTATAATAATAGTGTAATAATAATAATATAATCATTGTTATTATCATTTTTAACATCTGATCTGGGTCCAGAATCAGCATGAAGTTTATCTTGGCTTGATCCAGGTTTCAGGTTTTAGTGCAATGAAACTAAAAAAGTAGGTACCAAGCTCTAGCCAATGGTCCCTATGGGCATATCAAGCAATAAATAAATATATTAATAACTATATAAATAAAGATATTATCAGAAATGTCAAGACAGATCTCTTCAATAAGTGTGGAATACATGGCTTTTCATTTTCAGTTCAACACAAACTCAAACTCAAACTGAGTCGGTGAAGCGGATGAAATTGTAAAATGACTACAATCTTCTCTGCTCTGAAAATGCCTCTTTGTTTTCTCTGTGCTGTAAACACCATCGCTGTGCAATAAATGGGCAACAACATGAGAGGCCTGTCAGTGCAGATTAGCAAGGAAGGACAATAGCTCGCTGGAGCACAGCAACCCTGCTGAAGACTGTCCGGCAACCCGTGAGATTCAAACTGCCTCCCATTGTAAGTGTAGAATTTTTTGGAGTTAGGGGCAATAAATTGAATTACATGGCACTCTCAGTCTGACATTGACAGGAATGTTAAATCTAAAGCTAACATGCTGAAACAAGCAGACACTATTCTGCAACCTGAACCTGACTTGGGAGATGTATCACTGCATCACCATGTAGAATGATGATGTTGCATTATTGGCACCCCAATTTGTATCATCCTAATCTCGAATTGAAACCCATCCCAGCACTCCAATTCTACTGAGGATTGCCAGTAAACAAACACTAAATCCACTGAGAACAAAACCAGACTGTTCTTGGTCCACTGACTGTCCGTTGTCAGCCACCTAATAACATTATTGTTACAGAGCTGTCCTTTGTCAAAAGTGATTTGGGGCAAAAAGAGGGTGTTCACTCCCTACATGTCTCCACGGCTACCAAGATTGACCTGCATTGTACGTATTTACAACATACTGCAAAAGCATGTTCAAGTCTAATCTCTACCACTGCACATGCACGCCAATGCTACTCACCCTTGCAGGTGAAGCACTTAATGTGGAAGTGCCTGGTCTGGACGCGCAGCACCTCTCCCTTGCAGGGCTCCCCACACCTGAAGCACTGGATGACCAGCTTCCCTGCTGGAGGACAGAGGTGGTGGGCATCCTGAAGGTGTACCGCTACAGGAGAGGGAGGACGAAGTGAGTATAATGCATTCATAAAGAGTAATGAAAAAGAGTCGAGTCCCAGGCCAGCCGATCTATGGTACGTAACCAGGCGGGGAGTTCCGGTCCTCCGAAATGAAGCAAATAAGGAAGTGCCTTAAACCTGCATTCTATCTAATGGCCATCAGGGGGCGATCTCCCTGGTTGCAAAAAAGAAATCTGTTTCAATACAAGTCAATGGGAAAATGGCCCTACTTCTCACTTGATTTATAACCTCAGTAAACGTTTTCCAAATGAGTTTATAGTCTCAATCGCTAGTTTGAAGTCTTCAATACAGAATGATGTTCAGTTTGTAAATTATGGCCTCATTTAATTTAAATTTGACGATAAAGCAGCGTATGTGTAAGGGCGTGGCTACGTTGTGATAGACAGGTTGATTGGTCAGATCCACCCCTCGCTCCCTCCCAGCTCCGCTCTCTTGTCCGAATAGCCAATAGCTAGCCATTTCCGGTTGCAAGATGGCGACGTTCAAATCAAAAATCGCGACGGCCATATCGCCAAACTCTGTGCTAAAAAACCACAGTCCAAAAACCAATGGGTGACGTCACGGTAGTTACGTCCATATTATATACGGCCTATGTACATAACCTCATAGTCTTACTTGTCAGTTATTTCTTGCGTGAGCGACAAAATGTACAACAAAGTTTTATCCTGTAGGTAAAGGGGGAGACACAGGGACAGACTGGACCATTTAGCAAAGAAGTATGACCACCAACTGGGATAAATGTGTACATATGCCAGTTAATGTACACAGAAAGTAAATCCAAGGTAATTGTGCTGAATTTGTTTCCCCGTTCATGTAGCTGGAAAACAGTAGCAGAAGACTCTCTCAGTCTTGGTGTCACTGTGATTTGTTGTGGTTATGATGTGGTGTGATCGGTCACAGTGTAAATGATAAACACTTTGCAAAACAGTTACAGAGTTTTAGAAACACGCCGACAAATCAACGTCGACATGAACCAGAAACAGGGTTACAGAGTAAAACAGGCAAATGCGACGAGAATAAAATAGGTATGAAACAAATTCTATGAAACGCTGCTCGTAGAAATGTTTTTTTTTAAAGGTGATTTGAACAGAGACACTGCTCTTT
>CABFOP010081700.1:0-12144 GCA_900683385.1 Anoplogaster cornuta
GCCAATTAAACCTTCCGAACATCGCGACATACAGCGGCTTTGCTGATGTTGTCAACATCACCAACAGTGTACAAAAATGTACCAAAAAGCGCCGATATGCAGACAGTCAAACAGACAGTAAATGAGCGGTGGTGTGCGGCGATGTGGCTCGCGAAGGTCTTTTAAATAAATAATTCCTTCTCGGCTGAATCTGTAGCGCTCGTACAGAAACTCGTCCGAATGTAATAGAGGATCCTGGCGATCTCGGAGGACTCGCTGCCATGGAAACTCTAATCGAATTAGTATCGCTCCTTGATCAATGGGATCTCTCACTGCCATTTTTTTCCGGGGGAGTGTCTGCAGGTTGTCTCGCTATCTTAAGTAAACCTGCTCCGGAGCAGGTTCAAGTTCAAGGGCATGTTGCTATGGTCACTTAACGACACTTCCGCCAAACTTGCTTCGGGGAACCGGATTAACCTGATCTACGTCATTTATCCTGGAAGTTATCCGTCTAACTCAGTTATCGACGTACGAGGCCCAGCTCATTCATTGCAAGAAAAAAACAAAAACAAGTTGAGGGCAAACAAACAACAGTTGAGGACAAGCATCCCCATTGGACCATGTGTGCATTATGTCTTAGATTTAGTTCTTCTGCATAAGGCCACCAAGCACCTGTTTTTTTTTAAAGCAGCATCCAAATATATCATGGCTACTGTCACCACTAATGAAAATGCATTTTGAGTGTTTCCCACACATAGGCTCATCGGCACGGCTGCCACAAAATAAAAAGTTGGTCAATGTTTAGAAATGGATCTAAATGGATCTCCGAAGCATCACGTTATGTTCTGTCAGACCAGAGACTAATCTCACTCAGCTTGTAAACACACCACACGCCTTTTTCCCTCATCCGCTTGTATGAGACAGACACCACCTGCTAGACGGACATGAACGCAGTCTGAACGCAAACCCCCCCCCCAATATCGACTCGACAATGGAAGGTAATTGTTTACTTTTTTTCTCTCCAATATTGAACTTGCGATGTTACGTCTCTAAGTGACATTACCACAGCTGTTAGCAGAGTCTATATATTCAACAAGTCACAAAACATACATCAACAAGTGGAAAATTAATTTTCTCCCGTGCATTGAAAGCTTGTTCCCTCAAATGACAAATGAGCATTGAAAAGTATCGCTCCCCACGGGGCCCTACCACCAAAAATAAAGGAAACACTGCACACATTTCACTACCTTGTGCTACACACTATACAGTACATACCTGATAGGTTTGGGCAGGCCCATAGGTGTGAGATTGTTCTGTGGTTTGGGTAAAGTTTTACGGATTCTGATGGACGACACCTTCCCACGCTCCTCGTGCTTTTTCACCACCTGTGACGATGAACAAGGACATTAACATCAATAGTATTATAGCAATAATACCAGAGAAGGTGTTCTTGTGTGATTGAGTATGACGGTGACCTGGCCAGGTCTAAGGCTATGCTGAACACACATGTGATGTCATCACACTCATGACAAGTATAAAATGTAAGTAGTTCATACCTTGATTTCAGAATCAGATAGAGCTTTTTCCTCTCTCAACCCGACGTCCTCAAACTCCCGACTGGAGCAACTTGTGTCCTCCCCGTCTTCCTCCTCCTCGCTCTGTTGTCTTGTCTCAATTTCACACTCCAAAGGAATCTGTGACAACACACTGCAAAGAAGCAAATTCATTCACAATCAGCAGAGCATTTACACACTTAAGCATCATCATCATGATACAGTTACATGCCATTTGAGATAAGAAAAAAGTGCCTTACCTGCAAGTGGCGGACAAAGTAGCTGCGGAGGTGTCAATTCTTGGGAGGAAACCAGGATGATGCCATACAGTGGATCTGGATGGGGACGTAGCACAGGTGAGAACATTGGAGGCGGAGGTGGGCGAGGAAACGTGACCGCTGGTGGCAGCGCCTCTGTTCTCAAACCTCTTAGAGAGGAAAGCCAGGGGGCTCGAAAGAAAACACAAGGCAAGGGAAGTGCTGGGAGAATGTTGAACATTGGGAGACAGGTGTTGGACGATGCTGCCATAGGAAGCGGATCTTCTGGACGGGTACACCTCCTTACGAAGGCACAGAGGGGCAATCTCCCTCTCCACCTCCACACTGGAGACGGTGTGCCGGCGAGCACGCCGCGGTGATTTGTGGGCATGAGGGACAGGAGGAATGTGGAGCGACTGGTGTTGGGGTGATGCGTGGATCCTGCTGTACTGGGGCGAATGCAAGGAAGAACACCAGGACGTGTCGGGGCGGAGGAGGGAGGGGATCTCTGGGCAGGAGTAGCTGCGTAACAGGCGCCCAGAGAAGCCGTTTTCTGATGAGCATGGTCTGGCCAAGTCTACCTCCTCCCTACTGAGCGAGTTCATCTCCTCCTCTTCATCTCTAGGTGTCTTGCTACGCAAAACCCTGCACTTTCTCCTTGGCATGTTTTTCGCCCTTCTCGAACTTTGCCTTAGTCCAGGTGCATTAATGCTGACCGTGTATGTGCATGACTCCACCTTATCAAGGTCTTCTTTTATTTCATCAATAGTAGTGTTCTTACTATGGTTAGTGGTTTCAGCATCACTGGGAAATATCTCATCAGCCAGAGGGGCAGCAGTCCTTTTTTTGCTATGATTTCTTCTGGTGCCCATTAAGCGCTTCACATTCTGCTTATTCAACTGTACAAAACAAGGTTGACAGAGTGGAGAAACAGGTTTCTGATTATTTTCATCTGGCGCCATTTCCGAACACACAGACTCCACTGTCATTTTATCTTGGTCTTCTTTGGATTGGCTTTCCTTGACTGCCTCATGACAGTCATCCATACTGTTCTCCGTCACTTGTGCCTCACCTGACACAGAGGATTTAGCAGATCCCCTACAATCCTTTTTTGGCCTCTTGGACGGCTGCATTGGTCCAGTTTTCCAGCTTTCCTCCCTGTGAACAAGTACAACTAATGTCCTCGCTGACGCTGCTGAAGACGTAGAAACCAAAGTGCTGCCCAGCTCTGGAATGGAACTCTGATTTTGTGTTTTCCGTTTGAGGTGTTTCTTGTTCAAATTCATCAACTTACTTGGGCTCTGGGACTGATCTACACTGAACACCGGTGAAACGTCCTTCTTTTTGCGGACATACTTTGGTTGGGCTTTGGATAGCTTTGCATCTAAAGGCTGGAAAAAGACATTTGATAACTCCTCCTGGGTTTCTTCTGCCAAAGTGGTTGTGATAGTAGTTTCAATATTGTCAACATTCACGTCTGGTTTACTGATACTGGTTCTTTTCTTCATCCCTTTGCCTGAACCACCAGTATTCCTCTTCCTGCTCCGGTCCTTTTGGTTGATCTCTGAAACACCATTACTATGATCCAGTGAGCAAACCACCATCGTACCAGAGGGATTTTCAGTCTCTGTTTGCAGCACTGCTTTATTTAGTGCGGCAAACCTTTGGTGGCCACCTTTTGCTTTCCTTTTCATACCCGTTGGAACAGGCACTCTTGTTCCAGCGGGATCCAGCATTATTTCCATGTCCGTGAGAATATTTGTTGAGACAACTTCATTCATTGGTGGTTTAAACCCTTTTAATACACCGCTGTCTGAATAAACATTTAATACGTCTCCGTTTCTATCTTCTGTATGTTTACCTGCCGTCAATCTTTTCCTTTTTGACAAGTCCGGTTCGATATTTGACCGGGACGTTTCAGTCAGTTTCAATCTCCTCTTTGCTTTCCCAACCCTTACAGAGTCCGGCTTTAACTCCCACTCTACTTGCTGCTTTTGAGTTTCCAGGGTGGTCTTCAGTGCACTTCCATTAACACCACAATCCTTGAAGGTATTGCGTGGGCTTTTTTGAACAGAAATGCCACCATCTATTTTCCTGCCATCATCATCAGGAAGACAGAGTGTCTCAGGGGGAGTATAATAGACTATGGACGGTATTGACTGGGTTGTTCCAGTATCACTTGAGTCACTGTGGGTCTGTATGTGAGAAAAGAGTTCACCATTTGTCCCAGGGTCACACTCGGATGGACAATTCTTGGAGGAACCTTTCTGTAATACAGGTCTACTACCAGTACGTTTTCTAGGCAGAGGCTTCAGCTGAGTAGCCGGTTTGCTTTTCTGCTCCTCCATTTCACTGGCCATCTTCAACTTGGACTCATGTGAGGCACTTGCATCGTCAGGGGACTGAAACAGTAGAGAGGAGGACCTAACAACGGATTTATTACATTCGGAAACTTGCTCAGAAGCATTGCAGGCTAAGAGACTATGTTGCAAAGGCACAGAATCGTTTGCGTTTGTTTCCATCTCAGTCAATGCACATTCAACCACCTCTGCAGAACTGCGTCCTGACAGATCCACATCGAACAGTTTGAGATTTTTTCCACCTCCTATATCACTGACCTTTATTGGAGACAAAGAAGCCGGCTGGTCAGCTTTACTGTCCTCATTCCCATTCTCGCTTTGTCCTTGTATATGAAACGTTTGGCCAGGGTCTGAGGTTCCACTACTAGATGCACTGATAGTATGTAGCTTGTACTCGGCCAGTTCGTCTGAATGGTCATTGGACAGTGGCGCACTATTAGGTTTGAAACGTTTAACGGGACTCATGACAATCTCTGTGAAACTGGCCACCTTCGACTTGAAGGACTGAAACAACGGGCCTATCACCCAACCCTTCACGGCAGATGGATTTTCAACGGCGTGTCCAACAGCCAACTCCCCACACACATCCATGTCTGATTTAGGGGGGTTTGATTGAGGGGTGTCAAGATCCTGTGTGGTACTTCCAGCAAACTGTTTATCTACATTTTCTGTGGCAGAAATGTTTGCTTTCTTCCGTGGGTTTTTCTGGTCATTGTGCCTATTAAAGACAAACACAGAAAAGGAAACCATGAGTTTCATTCAAACAAGGAACGCACAAATGGTGCCACTCCACCAAACGAACAACACAAAAGCCTAACTTTCCTCTTAAAGGTAGTATGAGCAATTCTGAGTGTTTTGGTTTCGTTTTTTGTTTACCTCATTAACAGCGACCGAAGGATGGCGCCGTATGTTGCTGAAATGTGGAGTGGTGTGGTAACTATGCTCTCCAGAAGTCCGCTTGTCCAATATAGCTCGGTTACAGTGTTTCAACGACAAAAGTCCATATCACGGCGTAGTCCGTCACTAATTCTGGTAGATGGATTTCCTGAATGCTTTCCTCGGTTGCAGTGACCAAAGAACGGTGAATTACAGCACTGAACCACCGACGTGAAGACTGGTGTGGGAAATGTGGTGTCCAGAACTCTGCTTGTCTGTTATATCTTGGTTAGTGTTTTTTCCCGATAACAGTCCTCGTCTCACCGTGGTCCAGTCTATTCTACTCAACGTCTGACTTCCTGGTTGTTGGGAATGCAAGTCGGCCGGTATCTAAGCCATCCAATCATTTCATTCCAGCCAAATGGATCATCTAATTATTTAATTCGACACGTAGTCTGTCCAATCATTTCATTCGGACCAAATGAAATGATTGGACGGACTTATTACAGTATTACGGCTGATACAGACACCGGATTTTTCCCATTTTTCCCCCCAGAGGACTTGATTTATTGATTTCTGTCGGGATATAAAGACAAGTTCTACTAATATAACTGAAAATGCGGCTCAGAATATTGCTCGTACTACCTTTAATGTGAAGGCATGAATGAATCTGGTGGCTGTTGATACAAAGATAATCATCTATTGGTCACCTCACCTTGAACTATTGGTTATCCTATGAAGCCCTGCTGAGTCCTGCACAACTACCCTCATTCTGAAATGCTGACATCTGGTAACGGTCTCTTTCCCTTTTCCTACTTCATCACAATCAGATCACATACACCTGACAAGCTGAGGCAATCCACCTGTGACCACTGGTCGCTGCTTTCAAGGATTCTTTTTATAGTTATCATACATTTTGACAAGGGTCACTGGAGCACTTTCTCCAGATAATTAAAAATGTAAAAGTATAAATAAAGTATAAAATATTTCCATTTTGAACAAACAATGATTATGAGGCATACACAAGCTGAGAACAATTAGTTATCACACTTACTGAGTTGGGTGTTCTGATGAAATATCCTGGGGGGGAAAACATTTTTTTTTAAAGCACAATTCTGAACAACAACAACAAAAGAATTGCAGACAATTATGATATACTGTATTCTGAAATGTGTGCAGTTAAGGTTAAGTGGATCACATTAAGACACTCAATTGTCCGTCTGTGTCGGCTGCAACAGACCGTGAAGGAGGATTAAATCACTCAATTAACCCACACACCCCTTCACTGTACAGGTCTCCAATGTTAGCATACACAGCCATACAGTACAGCTGCTGCACTAAAGGATTAATGACACAGACGGCTTTAATACAAGAAAAAGATCATCAAGGTCACGCAGTCAGACAAGAGAGACAGAGGGAACGACAAAGAGTGCACAATTAGAACAAGGAAAGACTGACCTTGTTTTGTTTTGCTTGTTGTAAATGTCTGGTATTGACGCTCGGAAGCTTTACCGACAGAGATTGTGACACTTGCACCTACAAATCAGAGACGCATGGGCATTGCATGAGCACTGTATCGGCAACTAGTTTGCAGCGGACATCGTTTAATTATTAAAGAGTCAAAACAAGAGGTTTAAGTTAAACTGCTACCATGCCACTCTCCCTCTCTCTCTTGGTGGGGGACGGGTTTCGTCTGGACGGTCTCTGAGCTGCTCCACTGTCCTTGTGGCTTTGCTCTTTTGGAGTCTGGTCTCTAACACCTTGAATGCGGCCACTCCTCGTGTTGTCTGATTTGCCATCATCATCATCACAGCTGTGAATGTTGAAAAACAGTTTAGACCTTTAAACCCTATAATCAGCATTTTTGTTTCACGTACAGTGAGAGGGGCTGTACGAATACATCTCTGCAAGCATCAATCCATAAGTGTAAGGAAGACAAATGTGCCAAAATAGGAAAAGGATGGGGAAAATACACCGATGGGAGAGCAAATAAAAAGGTGCCAGGAGAACTATACCTGGGAGTGATGGAGGGAAGGGGGAGGAGAGGTGGTTCAGGTTCACTGTGAGGGGGGGCACTACAGAAAGGGTTTGTGGGAAGAGCATCTTCATCCATTGGACAAACTATTTGAGGGAGCGAATCAGAGGGATAAGTCAACATCCCCTTGCTCTCTCTCTCTCCCCTGTCTGTCGTCCTCTGTAAATAACAACAACAACGGGGGGAAAAACAACAAACATGCATGGTATCAATTCAGTACAGCACTGGAACACAGGCGTTACTACATGAGGACTCACTTACTATCTGGTTGTCTAGGGTGGGATTTTATTCTGCAATGAATAAGAACAATAAATACTTGAAAATTAGAATTTTAGTGGAGAGGGGTTAATTGGCTTTTATACAACTTTATTTTTTTTAAGCACAGACTCTGAGTTTTAATGGAAGGGAAGTTGGAAAAAAAATCCTTGGTGCCACATTAGAAAATAGATATACTTTAATTAGCAATATGAATAACGTTTACAAGGATGGCGTCATATGTTGATGGTAATGACATGACAGTCTGTCGCGCTTTGTACCGTTTAACACCTCTAAAGCGTAGGAAAGGGAATCAAGTCAATTTACGGCACCTTAACTTCATTCAGATAATAAAGGCATGTCGGAATGGGACAATAAACCTAGCTATAATTCGAATTAATCTCAAACGAATATTTTTCATCAAATGACAACGGCGACTTGGTCCAGATGGAGCTAGTCTACTTGCTGGACTCGACCTGTCTCACATCCAAAGTTTAATCTGTGAGATAACGTTAACATTAGCTAGCTAAGGAGACTGCCCGCTTGGCCAATGTTGTTGGTGAAACAACTTTATCTAGCGGATAGTGTTAGCCCAAGGTTTTAACAGGAGCTTGTATTGGCGCTAAGTAAACACGGCATGGTGTCGAGATGCAGTGAATAAGATACAGCCTTTAGGTTTCTGTACCGGGGAATAGTCATGGCCGCTGTCTGTCACACTTGCTGACGTTAACGCGCTCTCTCCGGGCCACTGCAGATATTCCCATCTAGAGTAGTTAGTTATTTTAATACGGTTTGGTCAACTAGATGACGTTAAACTAACTCACCAGAGATGTCTTGATGGCTATTATCCCGTCCTCATCGTAAACAAGACATGATGCCGGACGGCGCCCTACAGCGACTCGCAGATGTATCCGTTTCTACAAATCCAACAACTAGACAGATCAACGGATCAACCAATCAGAGCTCGACTTCGCTTTCCGCCAGGCAATCCCCCACAGAAATCGAACCAATGATAGAACGCTTAGGGGCGACGTCGGTTGAAACGCAGCCAATAGGAAAGCGCATAAAGATGTTTCATTCTTTGTCCTCGCGTGAACTAGAAACTGAAAATAAGTATATTTTGGTTCACGAGTGGACTAAATTATTACTTAATTATACTATATAATTAAATATATTTCTCAATATGTACGTATGAGTAGTCAGAATAAGAAATTGAACACGATTCTTAAGTATGGCAAGTGGTTTTATTATTCCAGATTTCTAGCGACAATTACATTTTAACTATTCAAAAGGTAACGTTAATTATCCCATTACCGCCATTATAGTGATAACTACAACCCCTGAAAATATATCCATTTAAAAGTCTGATTATGACTCGTCAGAATGACACATTGGTCAGTTACGTGATCTTTAAAAAAATATTTTACTGCTTTTTGTGTTGTATAGAAAACCACTATAGTTATACAACACGATTGAATTCTTCCTCCCACTTTATAGTTTCTATAAAGCTATAATTCACTAGTCATATGCAAATTCTAGATGTTCAGATTCACCGTTTTGAATTGTCATAATTTCATTAGCTATCTGAACAGAATTACCACTTGACACTGACCCATCATTAATGACAACATGCACAAGATAATCTGATTATTGCCAGTATTGTTTGTGAATACTTGAAAGCTGTTTGCAGGAAAATGTCCCTTTTTTTTAATATAACATAAAATTCCACTGCAATGAAAACAGCCCAACTTTCCAGCAAGTGTTGAAATTCAGATTGAAGGAAGTTGGATATATTGCCAGGCTGTAGCCTCTTCAACTCCCTGTATCAAAAAATACAAAAAATACACTGCAGTAACTGTGGCGTTACTAGTGGACATAACTGAATGTTAGCTATTATGGCCATATAAACTTCACAAGTTCAGAATTAAATCAGTCTCATGGGAGCACTATTATAAACACTGGCTACAGTGGTTTAGCCACTGGATGTGGTTTTCCATCAGGAGAAAAAATGGGTGAGAGCAACGAGACACCAATGAGTAATTTATTTAAAAACAATATACAGAAAACAAAGCCTCTGTTACTGGTAGATCAGACACCAAAGCACTGGGCAGGATAGGAAGGAGGATAGACTTTAGTGGAGGAGAGAGAGAGATGATCATGATGGTCATCATCCATTTGATGCCGGTCATAAAATCATACATAAAGGTCAAAGTCTAGTCTCTTCGAATTGTAGAACTGAGAGCCTTCTTGGTCCAGCCTCTTGCAGTAAACACCGTCTTTGAAATAGCCTTCATCCACCCAGTCCTGGAACACAGACGATCAGAAGATTAAAGCCCACCTGGTCAGACTGAGGTTAAAAGTAGAATCAGCCCTATGATGTCTATAAAAATACAGTCACACTTTAAAGTTTGTGAACCCCACAGCGGGTGGTCATTGTTCTATAGATCATAGAGGAATAACCTTTAGAAAATCCTTATCTAACCTCAAATCTTAATGTAGATACACCAGATGAAGAACATGCACAAATAAATATGATATACTTTAATTGTTTATCTAACAAAACCAGTTTATTTGCCAAGAACTCATATCCCAGTGTGCAAAAATATGTCAACTCCTTCATTCAAAGCCCAAATCTATTTTTTAACCTTCCCCACACTGATACCCTCTCACTCCTCTCTCCCTGAGCTCCTCTGAGGTCTCCTTAGATCTCAGAATAGTGTTTTTCTTTCACCTGCATGGTAACGCCAAACTCACCAGGTGTCTCACCTGTATTTATGAGAGTGCTACACAAATTCCTCCCTAAAGATCTGACCTTTGATCGGTTAACTTCATATCAATTACCTACTTGAGTTAACAAATGCAAGAGGTTCACTTATTTTTGCACATGCACTAATACCTTTTAAAATATTTTATTACATGCACAATCTCCTCTAAAAAAACATGAAATTAGTAAATATAGATCCTTTATTTTAGTTAAGAAAAGGATTATTTTGATTACAGAAGGATTGCATTGTAAAAAGTCTATATATTTCTATAATTGCACATGGGGTTAACAAACTGTCAGCATGACTATATACAGTATAAGGGCTTGGAGTGAAGACTAAGGCTACGTCCACACTAACATGGTTAAATTTGAAAACATTTCTCTCTCCATCCGTGCACACTGCGCCAGCGTTTTCAACCCCCGTAAACAAAGCTTTCAGGAAAACGCTCTCCCAAGTGGATACATTTGAATTTATATTGCTGCAACAGATCATACCTGCATCTGCTGACTGCTGAAGGGGCCGTAGAGCTCTGAATCCTCCTCATTGTTCCACTTGTACTCCCACATCACTTCATTACACACTGAGGAAAGACAAAACCGGATGAAACAAAACAGGACATTCTGTAATGTTAAAGGCAAACAGAAATACAGTAAACAATGAGTAACCTTTGTTATCCTCTTCCTCGTTGTCCTGTGATTTGCCAGTACGACCCGCATCAAATTTATCTGCAAACATATCAAGTTCATCTTCTTCATCATCATCATCATTACCACCGTGTTTTTTCTGCTTAGCTGGCTGCTTCTGGCTCATGCCCTTCAGCAAGTAGGCCAGTTTTTCATAGGTTTGCTGATAGATCTCAAACATCCCACATGCAACCAGCCTGTCAGCTAGCGACGTGAGCCTGTCGAGCTTTTCCGTATCCCTTTTCGCCTCCTCTGTACGTCCACTCTCTTCCCTCAGCTTGCCCTTCTTTCGCCCCCCGAGGCCTCCAAGCCGACGGAGTCCCGTGGTAACCGTCTCCCCGGGTAGCAACAATTCGACCACAGCTTCAGTGAGCTGGTGCTGTGTGTAGGATGCCAGCGGGTCCTCAGCAGGCTCCTTCTCCTCCATGTCATCCTCATTATCACTGTTTGCCTGCTGTTCCTCTCTCTTTTTCTCTTCCTCGGCCTCATCCTCATCGCCTGCTCTGCGTCGCCGCTTGGCTCCAAGGCCTTTCTTCTTATGCTTGAAAGGTTGTTCCTTTATTTTCACCTAGAAAGAGGAAATTGTATTAATGCACAGCTTGCCTTCAAATATTAATCAAAATCACAAAAATGTAATTACCCAGTCGATGTTGTCAAGCCAGTTGTCTCTGATCTGCTCATCCTTTTTGATGAAATAGTTTCCCTCAGAGTCAAAGTGCCCTTCCTGCATCTCCTCATCCAGGTTAAATGGTGTAATGGGAACTCCCTCATCACAGTCGATTGTTGCTCCTTCTTGGCCTGAAAACAAAGTTATGAGCAATGTTAAAGTAAAACACGATCTGGCTAATTTTTTTTTTTTTTTTTATTTAACCTTTATTTAACCAGGAAAATCCCATTGAGATTAAGAACCTCTTTTTCAAGGGAGACCTGGCCAAGATAGGCAGCAGCAAGTACAAAAGTTACAGTTACAAAAATTTCACAAATAAAACAAACAACATAACTTATTGACTTTTCAAGCAGATCATGAAAACAAGCACATGTAGTGGAGTCGGCCACAAGTGCACTCAATTTGGATTTAAAAGCGTTCAAAGAAATTAACCCTGTTAGTTTCCAATCATTCTGCAGCATATTCCAAGCTAAAGGTGCAGAGTGGACAAAAGCCTTATTACCCAATTCAGTACGAGCATATGAAACAGAAAGCAACAAGTAATCTTGAGAACGGAGGGAGTGAGGACCAGCACTTCTCTGTGCAATTAAGGCACAAATGTAGGAAGGCAGTAGACCAAGTAATGCCTTATATATAAAAATATACCAGTGACTGAGCCTTCAGGTGACCAGAGCAGACCATCCTACCCGAAGGCTCAGTCACTGGTATATTTTT
>CABFOP010081708.1:0-10446 GCA_900683385.1 Anoplogaster cornuta
CCCACGTCAAAGGGGCATTGCATGAATAGTGTGTATAACTGAGTTTTATTTCATCTTCATTATAATACTCTGTGTTCACATTGCTGTACAAAAAAAAGGCACTTTTTTTTTTTTTTTAAGTTTCAGTTTGTTCATTTAGTTTAAGGCTCAAGTCCAACAAAGGAAATGGTCCAGGAATGTTTTGTACTTAGCACAGGCACACTGTGGAGTCCACCCAGCCAAGCCTAAATCCTGGGTGCAGGGGCTGGGTAAAGGTGGTGTGGAAGGTGTGCAGGAGGGTCAGCGCACCAACGGAGACCCTGTAGAAGGAAAGCCTTCCAGCTGGCCAGTCTAGATAGACCCCGACTTTATTGGAGCTGGGCGAAATGGGTATAGCGGTGTTTACGCCTTTGTGACAAGCGGCGTAACCGTCTTTGAAACAGCTCAGGCCCCAGGACGAGTCGTTGCGTCCGAGCCAGCACTCGCCACCCTCTCCTTTCCTGTTCATCTGCCTATAGGCGATCCCGATTAGAGCTCTCCCACTCCACTCTGCCTCCCAGTAGCAGCGCCCCGTCAGACCTTCCCTGCACAGCACCTGTCTCCAGAAATCAAACCTCTCTGGGTGGTCAGGATACGGCTGCCTGGTCTGCCGCGTTGCCTTCCTGTTCCCCTCGGACAGAGACAGGTCTTTGTGGGCCGTGTTGGGGTCCAGAGTGAGTTCACTGGCATCTGTTAAAACACGGGAATGAGGATGTCAGCAGAATGGACTGCACGGTGTTATCAGTCTAAAAGGAAATGGTGTTAATGAAGTTGCAAAAGTTGCAGTCTCACATTTCTTTGGGCCTGGTTGGGCTCTGGATTCACCACATTGCTCCACACTGTAGAAACAGAACAGAAGATGATAGTTTTCTGGGATACAGATTTTATAATGTGGTCAATGCTGCACAAACATGCTTGAAGTTGAATATGCAGAATGTAAGTCATCTGGGAAACCTCAGAAATCAGATTGGAAAAACACTGACTTGCATACAGATAAAATGTCTTAACCAAGACTGATCTTTAGTGGTGACATTATCACCGCTACCTGAGTTTCTCCAGAGTACAGTGTGGGTCCTCTAACAGGGTAACGAGGAGCCTCAGGCCGGTGTCTCCTGGGTGGTTGTAGCTCAGGTCCAGCTCTCTCAGATGGGAGGAGCTGGAGTTCAGAGCAGATGCCAGGAAAGCACAGCCGCCTTCTGTGACTCTGCAAAGCGGCAAACTTCGAAACAGACAACAGACGTGTCATTTACTAGATCTCAATGACTTGGTTCTGTACTACTGCTGTTACTGTATACGCCCTTGAAATAATTTGGCAATGGAATACCATTCAGGACACTTACATGAGTGTTTCCAGTTTGCAATGAAGACTTCCCAGTCCACCGGAAAGGCTTCTGACTCCTACGTCCTGCAGGTCATTGTCAGTCAGGTCCAATATTCTCAGCTGAGAGGAGTTTGAGCTGATAACTGAGGCTAGAGCATCACAGCTTTGCCCTGTTAGGTTGCAGCTTTTCAGTCTAGATGAACAGAAAATCATACGTAAAGTGCCAAAACAAACAAATCAATAGTCGTTTTTCCTGTAGATAATAAGCTAAGGCATTCTTCCTTTGATGTGGATAGCTACAAATCTTTTGCACGTGAACAAACACAGCGTGAATGTTGACCTTAGTATCTCCAGTTTGCATTTCTTCAGTCCAGCAGAGAGCAGTATTATCCCGGAATCTGTCAGGTTGTTGTCACTCAGGTCCAACTCGCTAAGTTGGGATGAGCTGACACCATTTGCCAGAGTTTCACAGCACTTCTCTGTCAGGTGACATCCATTTAGTCTACAGTGGGGAAGTACAAATAACAAATGCTGCAACGTTTCATTTGCAAATGCTAAACATGCAAATTGGCATAGGTCTGAGATGAGAAAATACTCACTTTGCCACTCGGGATGCCTTGACAACAGACAGCAGCCTCAGAAGGCCTTCCTCTGACCTGCTGTACTTGCTCAGCTCAAACACACCCAACTCTTCTTCTGAAGTCAGTAATACAAAGACCAGAGTGGCCCACTGAGCGGGTGAAAGTTGGACTCTGTGAAGACTGCCGGAGCTCAGGTAGCTCTGAATCTCCTTCACTAGAGAGTGATCATTCAGCTCATTCAGGCAGTGAAACAGGTTCATACATCTGTCTGGGGATGAATTAGCCCTGATCTTCTCCTTGATGTGTTTAATGATCTCTGGTCTAGTCTTTGTGTTTGTTCTGTTCTTGGTCAACAGACCTCTCAAGAGAGGCTGATTGGATTCCAGTGACAGGCCCAAAAGAAAGCGTAGGAAGATATCAAAATGTCCATTCTCGCACTGCAGAGCCTTTTCCACTGCTGCTTTGTACAGGATGAGTACTGAGGAATCTCTGAGCGAGAAGCGTCTTGAGATGGATGACTTTTTTACCAAGACATTGATGTCCTCATTGTTGAATGTAAGAAAGACATACAAAGCAGCAAAGAATTCCTGAATACTCAGATGCACAAAGCAGAACACCTTGTCCTTGCATGGTGTCAGCTCCTCATTGAAGATCTGTGTGTAGACCCCTGAGAACAGCGACGCCTGCGCAACATCTATACCATTCAGTTGCAGGTCTTTCTCGTAGAAGATCAGGTGGCCCTTCTCCAGCTCCTTGAAGGCCAACTTACAAAACGAGAGGAGGTTGGTCCTTGTCAAGTCAGCATTCGACTCTCTTCTTCCGTTCAGCCTCACGCTCATGCTTTCCTCTTGCAAGGCCAGAAAGTGTAGGTACATTTGAGTAAGCGTCTTAGGCATGTCCTTACTGTCCGTTGTCGCCAGCTTCTTCTCAAGAACTATTCCTGCCATCCAGCAGAAGACGGGTATGTGGCACATGATGTGAAGACTCCTGCAGGATTTCACATGTGTGATTATTCTGTTTGCCAAGCTCTCATCGCCGATTCTCTTCCTCAAGTACTCCTCCTTCTGGGGGTTGTTGAACCCCCGCACCTCTGTCACCAGGTCAATGCACTCGGGAGGGATCTGATTGGAGGCTGCTGGTCGGGATGTGACCCAAACAAGAGCGGAGGGAAGCAGATGTCCCCTGATGAGGTTGGTCAGAAGCACGTCTATCATGGCCGGCTGCGCAACGTCAGACATTATTTGGCTGTTGTGAAAGTCGAGAGATAGGCGGCTCTCGTCCAGGCCATCCAGAATGAACAGCAATTTATACTCGCCGCAAGTGAAGATCCCCGAGTCTCTTGTTTCAGGGAAAATGACGAAGATAAGTTCTGATAGACTGAAGTCTTTCTTACTCATCAAATTCAGCTCCCGAAAAGAAAGCGGAAACACAAATTCCAGGTTCTTATTTGCTCTCTCCTCAGCCCAGTCTAAAGTGAACTTATGTACAGATACTGTTTTTCCTATGCCGGCGACTCCCCTCGTGATCACAGTTCTTATTGGGTGCTCTTGTCCCGGTACAGGAACAAAGATGTTGTTGCATTGGATTGGTCTCTCCTGTGTCGCTGTTATCCTGGATGCCGTCTCAATCTGTCTCACCTCATGCTCATTATTGACTTCACCCATTCCTCCCTCAGTGATGTATAGCTCTGTGTAGATCTTATTGAGAAGTGTTTTGTTTCCTTGTGGCATCATCCCCTCAAGCAAATGGCTGAACCTGCTCTTCAGAGTAGATTTCAAGTTCTGTTGACATTTGGTAATCTGACCATCTGAAAGAGGCAATACATTGAAAGGTTATTTTGATATTTTGTTTTGATTATTTTGACAAATGACTTTTCCTTAAACTAATAAATCAATAGGCTACAAAGTATAAGAAATATAAATTAATTATTTGATAACTCACCGTTGGCCTGCAGAGTGACAACGGCACCGCTAGACGAGGCTTGTGACAGAAGGAGAGATTCTACAAAAGGAGAGAAAGATCAGAAAGTCTGGGTTTGAAAACAGGAAATGGTGCACACATAATGGTTAATATCGAACACTCTCACTTCTGCTCTGTATATAATATATCTACCGTGGCCTGGGGAGTTGATACTGATGTTGAAGTTGACTGGACCACCAATATGGCAACCGCTGATGGCAGGAGCCACCACTGTGCTTCCATTTTGGGCTGTGCAGTTGAGCTGGACTGGATGGACCGCAGCCTGAATAGAAGGACGTTGTTCTGAGAGAGACCACGCAAGTCCATTCGATCAGTTTAGTTTGGAAAAAATATTGCATTTTACTTTTGAAAGAAACGTGACGCTTCAAAATTAATAATAAATTCTGGTACTTTTTTAGTTATTTGTTGACAAAATACATTTACAGACTGGATCTTATACAGTATATTTTAGGCATTGAATGATGAAGTAAAAATTGATATTTACTATATTAGAATTAAACTCTTTTTTTTTTAGACCATTATTACACCATTACTGTTTAGCAAGAAATCATTATCATTGCAGCATATGTTAGTTTAATGTAATATTCCCATCAAAATGTTATCTCATATCCTAGAATGTCTTTTTTTTTTCTTAATATGAAATCTTTACCTGGACAGCCCTTGTCTATGTTTTCAGCAATACTGTTTTGCTCTATTTTCTCCTCCGCAGGTCCTTCATGGTCGTATGTGTTCACTTTTCCATCCATGGCTCCTGCTTATCATTGTGCTTCATCCGGGCCTTGAATCACGTACAGTTCCAGTCATTTAATTCCAACACATCAGAGCAAGATCAGTGTCCATCTCTGTACAAGACCCCTGGATACACAGACAATCCTCAATGCTCTTTCAGATGCAGGAAGACAATGTTCAGTTGGAAATATGAAGGAAATTCTTACCTATTTCAATGATGTTCTGTGTTACTGCTGGGATTGCCCTCTGATTCTTATAATGACAATGGTTGCTCATGAGACGAATCATATATGAAACTGTCTCCCCTTGCTTCCTCTCAGAGTGACATAACAGGAAGTTTGTGGTTCTGCACAGTCTTTTTGAAAGGCACAGTTTCATTTATTGCAATGACAAACGAAAACAGCTTCCTTGTCCCATACTGATACAGAGCTGAATAGGAGAGTGTTACATAAAAACACATTATTGTTCATTTTCCTAACAAGAGAGGAAATCTGCATGAATTTAGTGATTCTGACTGTGGCCCAAAACATAATGTGTTTTATGATGCCCATCATCCTCTCTTGGGCCACATTTATCAGTGCTTGTGGTAGCAACTGTGGATCTGGAAGCGTGCTCTGGGTTCTTCTGGATAGAAATATAACTATTAATAACTCTATTGCACACACAGGCTCAGAACCACAAAGAAGAGAGAGGAGTAAAAATGTACTACATACCTCTAAATCTCAGTCCTAAAGTTCTGCAGACATAACTTAACACTTTGACTTAATTTATATCAGTCAGACATTTTCCCATAAAGTCTGTTTCTGGATCTTCTCAATCACCTGCACAAGCTCCTAAGTCTCGCATGGCTTTTAATGTGTCAGAGAGTGA
Source organism: Anoplogaster cornuta (assembly GCA_900683385.1). Classification (NCBI taxonomy): domain Eukaryota; kingdom Metazoa; phylum Chordata; class Actinopteri; order Trachichthyiformes; family Anoplogasteridae; genus Anoplogaster; species Anoplogaster cornuta. Next base: position 5,500 of record CABFOP010081708.1, read on the forward strand.
GAATGTATATCTCTGCTCATCTCTGCAATCCTCTGCATCATAAGCGTGTTCCTGCATGGTCTCTTCTTTCTTAGTGCTGCTATTCTGGTTGCTTCCTCCTCCCCGAGAAAGAGACGAAGCTTCTCAAAGTCCTCCTTAATCTTCTTCTCTGTGTCCTGGGACTGATTCTGTGGGCGATGTTAAGAATACATTTTCATCCTCTCCGTACTTATTTTGTTTAAGATTTGACCGATCAAATCTGAAATACATACTGTATATACGGTTGCTTACTAACTTAAATGTGCTCAAGTGATACATCACAAAATTGTTTAACCTTTCCAAAAGCTTACTGCTTCTCTTTGACAGGCATTGGGACAGTCTGAAGTAAAACAGAAGCCTCTCTTAAATTTCGTGAGGAGAAAGACATTTGACCACAACCCTTTAAAACAATAAATGATGCCATTGGCAATATGAAGTGTGAAAAGTAAACCCACTCACTCCAACTGTCACAGAAAAATAGAAATACACAGGCTCTGGTTTCCCTAAACCATAAGTTAGCATGAGATGTCATATGGTTATCAAGTCGGTATCAACTCAACATCTCCCAACATATATAATGTTTTGCTGAATTCTGAAAAAGTGTCCCAGAAAAAAATCAAAACTCTATACCTGCTACTGACACTGAACAGACACAATACTGCACTGTATACAGTAGGTCTGGGTATAAACTATCAATATGTTTCAGTACTGTACTGATTTTGGTATTAGGTTTTACAGCATTGAAGGTACTGTGTGGGCAAACTTCAAATTAATGGATTCTTTGTCAACTTGTTATGGTCTGATTCCATTTAGAAAAGCAGATGGCATGTGTAAATGTTATACAGGTACTCTTTAAAATGGAAAATGCTTTAACAAAGGGGTATATTATATATATGGATATATGCAGAACAAAGTAAGTCAGTATCATAGAATCAGTATAATTTATTTAAAGAAAATCCCAACAATACCCAGTTTTAACACTTAAAGATGGTCAGTCTCCCTATCCATTATAATGGCTCACATCAAGTTATCCTCAACATCAAACTCAGTCAAACCCAGCTTCATAATTCAGATTAAAAGTAAATTAGATTAAAGTATTAAAGTAATTAAAAGAGCTGATTATACAAAAGATTCACTAACAAAATAAAGCGGAAATTCAACTCTCCTCCAATAACACTGGATTTAAAACAAAATCAGTACAGGAACAAATTTAGTAGCATTTTGAAATATTCTTCATCCACAACATTCAGTTCCCCTCTAAGTCTTCAATTCACTATAAATTCAATATTTTAGACACTGGGGATTTGTCATAACAGACTCTTGATCAGCATGACTAAACCAATCTCACCTGACACTGTTGTGGGTCCTCCCTGTGTCCTCCTGATGGATCTCTGGATATCTTGTTTGTATTTTTCACTCACACTCCTCAGAGCAAAGTTAGCAGGAGGTCAGTTTCAGATAAGACTTTTAAGTAAAGTGGACAGTTTCCGAGAGATTTTCCTCCTCCAGTGGTTGTGTATGGTAGCCTACAGGCCTTACAGAAGCTGTGGCCACACAGCAGCATGACAGGCTCAGTGAAAACTAGATAGCATACCGGACAGGAAAGATCCTCTTGGACGGTCAAATCCACACTCCTCTATGTAAGAGAGGCAGTGGCACACACATCTTCACTTGATTGCTTTTCCGCATGTCTGCGTGCATTGGCTGAAAATTACAAAATGACAAGAAATTAATCTTGTCATACTTCATACTTGATGGGTCCCTTGCTGGGAATTATTATTGCTATTATTTGTGATGCTCTCCTGATCCCTGAAATGGAAATTCTCTTTTTGCAATTTCTTAAACAATTTGCAAATACATATGATCTCAATCCTCCACAGAAAACTAAAAAATGAAAATTGAAAAAAAATCAACCAAGGCCTTTCTCTGGACATAATAAATTGACACTGTTTCACAGTTTACGTTCAGTTAACTTGCATGCAAGGTCAATGCATTTCATCCTGAAAAGTATATCCAGTGATATTCAGTCCCCACAGCAGCATCTTCCTCATAAGCCTCATAAGTCACTACACAGGGCAGAAACCAAGTAAAGCGTCTCTCGTCTGCTGTTGTATAGGATTCTTCTACATAATAAAACCGCCCAATGAACATGTGTTATCGGTGCTATAATGCACCAGTCCAGTGCACAGCAACTTTCTAGTCAAGCTGTTACATGCTGCAGTTGTGCCTGTTGAACAGATGGTGGAAGCAAAGTCCAAGTTGTGGTGTGTCGGTCCTACCAGTTCTTCATGCAGTAGGGTTCAACCAATATGGGGTTTTGAAGGCATTTGGATCGAAGCTGTATTCCGTGTTTACCCCATAAACTACAAACAATTAGATCATGGAAAACTAAAAGTCTGTATAACCCAGGATACAACAAACAAACAGAAAAACAAATAGATAAATAAATAAATAAATAAATAGGCCAGCATACATTACAACATAAATTAATATTTATGCATGTGGAATCGGACCAAAGTTTGCATTAGAATTAATTCAGGTTAAGGGCTTCCCATAGACAACCAGTGTAGCATTGATCAATTATGCAATAAATATGTACTGTAATCAAACAAATTGCATCATATCCATCATATAAAACGTTGATGGCACTGACTGGCTGATGTACCATTTTTACTGGCCAATATTGGCTTAATATATCAGAAAACTGATATATCAGTCTAACCCTGATATGAACAATTAATTTCCAAAACACACTGTATCCATTTTGGTGAAAAATTATTATCTGAAGTTCATCATGCAATATCTCATAACATTTGTTATTATTATGTAAACCATGACTTAAGTAGCCTGCTGTCCTTTAGAATTTACTACAGTTTGTTTTCATTTTGTGCTATTGGACATTTTGTATAGGTAGTATTGTATATCACTTTTTTCAAATGGTGGCTATCACGTTTTGGAATAAAAGTCCTCGTAACCTGAGCAGTTAAAGGAATATACACACCTCCATCTCATGTTGCAGATATACGGAAGAGGATTAGGGCCACATGTGAAAAATGTATTCATTCTGACTTTATTCTCAGAATTCTGACTTCAAACTCAGAACTCAAATAAACTTTTCACATGTGGCCCTAATCCTCTTCCGTACAGATAGCTAGATTTAGCTTTGGAGTGACTTGGAATGGGATGAGCATAGTTAAAGGATCTTGTTGACAGTGGACCTACTTCACACACATGCAGTATTTGTGTTTAACCAGGTGAAATGTCAGGAGATCATTTCAAACTCTGAATAGGTAAACTCTTTATAATCACCATGACCATAATCTGAGTACACGTGAGGATTTTTGGAGTGTGTGACTCAAAAAATGTACATAAATGTATTTATCCAGAGAAGGCTGAGTGAGCACATTGGCTTTTGATCAGCAACACCCTGCTTTTCACCCATATAGCTGCACACACCGATGCCTGGAAGCTGCTCAACACAACCACAGTCTTCTACTGTTGACTGATGAGCAGCTTCACCGGAGCAGTTGGAGGTAAGTACCTCGCTCCAGGGCATCGCCACGGCAGTTGTTGAGGAAGGAGAGAGCTTTACTCATTCACTTCCCCCTGTCAGATCATTTTGTCAAAGCTGTCTACTACCATCATTAGAAAAGAGCGGTATGTTTACGACTCAGCTCTTGGCCCTGTCCACCCTCTCAGCTGTGCTGACGTAACGGATGGTATATTCACTCAACTAATGCTCTTATTACTCACAACAAAGGAAAGTCATGTTTAAATGCATTGCAGCAGCTGGTCTGATCGTACAAGTACAGTAGTCTATTCTGGACACAAACAGATCTTCAGTCAACCATGTGAGTCAGCTCCAAACAGAAATGTGATATTTTGGCATAGCAGATCGTACCACAGCATTGGCTATCTCAGATCCAAGAAAGGGGTGGAATTTAAGACATTCGGGCACTGGCCCAGCACAGGTATTTGGCTGCTATCTTCATACCTGCTCTATTGGCCCTCATTCAAATTCTGGTTAATGAGGGAATTATGTATCAGCCCTTTCTGAGAAATACAAGCCACTCGCTAACAGACTGGTTCAATTTCCACTCCTGCCTACACCAGTGTAGGGGAGGTATATGAGGTTCACTTGAAGGAGTGAAACATGCAAAACAAATGCAAGAAATTGCAAATCCAATGACTCACTACTCCGTATCTGAGCTCATATTACAGAGTTGAATAACTGCTTGACCAGTGCAGTTATTTCGTTATCAGTGTAGTTATGCACTCCCTGTTAGGGAAGTCCCATATTGTATAGTGTAATAGTGTGTCTTTCATGGCGGGCTGGGAAGACCAAATGATATCAATCACCGTGGCCACCATCTTTATGCACCTGGTCCATTGCAGTCTTGAGAAGGATACAAACGCCTACAGACCGTCTTTGTTATGAGTGTCTACGATGAGAGACAGCAGCTTCTCTGTGAAAAACAAGCCATGCTCGAGTCACGGTCGGCTAGCAGCCGTGCGGCTCACGAGCGAGAATCGCAGTGACACAGTAGAACCGAAGGCAAGACATCTCAATATGACGCTGCCAACACACACACACGCACACACACACACACACACACACACACACACAGACAGACACTCTGCACAGTGCCGTGTGTAATGGCCTCTTCTGATGTATAATTAATACAAGGTAGCTCAAGGTGAAGATGACATTAAGTCTGACAGTAATAATATTACTGTATGGAAAATCACACATAGACATACTCTCTCTCTCTCTCTCTCTCTCACACACACACACACACACACACACACACACACACACACACACACACACACACACACACACACACACACACACACACACACACACACACACACACACACACACACACACACACACACACACCCACACACACACACACACACTTGCGC
>CABFOP010081725.1:0-15348 GCA_900683385.1 Anoplogaster cornuta
GCCTTAAACCTGCATTCTATCTAAAATCCATCAGGGGCGCTGTCCCTGTTCGCAAAAAGAAATCGTTATAAATCAAGTGTGAAGTAGAGACATTTTCCCATCCACTTGCATTGAAACGATTTCTTTTTGCGAACAGGGACAGCGCCCCTGATGGATTTTAGATAGAATGCAGGTTTAAGGCACTTCCTGGTTGGCCTCATTTTTCTGGACCGGAAATCCACCCTCGGTTGGAACACATATTTGTGCATACTTTTATAATGCTGTATCAATGTATATGCTGTTAGAGTATATAAGTCTATGTCAAGGTCCCCCACAACAGATACATGTTAGTCCACAGACCCCCATTTCATAAGGCTTTGACCGTGGGGTCCCGCACCGGAGAGGAACTCTGTTGTTATATACAATTTGGTCCAGAACTTAACAACTGAATAATTTCTTATTCGATAATTCAATAATAATTTCTTATTTCTTAGTCGATCCAGGGATCAAGATTATTTTTTTCTTCAGTCATTCAAAATGGATTGAATTTGTGACTAAAGAAGACATTAAGTGTATATCCATCAAATGTGCTGGATTGGGCCACCATATGTTTGCAACGTTTATTTTGAAAAAACACAATAGCGACCGGAAGTGACCCTATTATGTTTGCTCGTGAACCCGGAACCATAAAGCAGTACAGAAAATGGCAGGGGTGTTTGATGTGGAGGTTGATGGTGTAGATCACGATCATGGACTGCAACAACATCACGATGAACCAAATCAGGTTAGGGTGTGACAGGCTACACCACTGCACACGACGAACTAAATAGATGTGGGTGAAATTAAATCATCCATGATGCTGCCAACATGGAAATGTAGACCTCTGCCGGCTAGTATCGCCTCACGGGGTTAGCCTAACATTAGCAGCTAACGTTAGCCACTGTTTTGCCATCTGTTTCCCAGCAGAGGTATATGGTGTCTTGGTGAAGTAACGTTACATTGTCCATTAAATGCATTTGATCGAGTTTCTATCGATTAAATCGTAGTGCAGTCGAGCAACGTCCCAATCTTCTTCGTTAACGTTAATGTAAAGCCGGCTAAGCTAGCTGGCCGACTATCTAACGTTAATAATCGACCAAATCAAATGAATAAATTGCTGAAATGAGCTGATGTGGCTGCCCGGGTCAAAGGTGACTGCGTGTCATTCCGTTTTACGTTCAGGCTATTTGTCAGCGTCAAGTCGGAGATGGAACAGAAAATACTTCCGGTCTGAATTTTTATAACCTAAATTAAAAAAAACCAAACGTGATTTCAAACTATTCAGTGTTATAGATCACAGAATAGACTACATCTACAGAGACGAGTATATTTAATAAACCAAACTGTGTCAAAAGCTACCAGCATTCAGGTATGTAGTGGGGTGCAGCTAACTAGCATCGCTAACGTTACTTAGCATTAGTTATTCCATTTCAGTCTGATGACAGTGGAGGCAGCCAAATAGTTGCATGGCTAACAACCCGTCAGGCTGACACAGTTAAATATTTGGTTAACTGATTATCTGAATGTATGTGGTTTGAATGGGGGTAAGTTTGTGTACCCTGCTTGTGTACATTGCTCCCTCTGTGTATGTATAGTCATAGGCTAAGAACACATATTGGACTGCGAAATTCCCAAATATGATGGGAGAAACATTCTTTATAGCTCTGTACCAATTTGTGCATCTACCCCTCTGCCACAGACAAACACTGGTAATCCTCCCAATTGTTTTGTGTGTGTGCCTATGCTAAGGAGATACAAATTGGACTGCAGAAAGCTCAAATGAGGAGTAATAATAATAATAACCAAGCTAAATACTAAGCTATTTAGAAGTGGGCTTGAGCCCATAGCCGGATACCGGTTTGTACAGCTGATTTTTGAAGAAATGGCCCCCAAGTACACTGATTATATGAATTTAATGTCTGAATGACATGATGAATTTCAGCCAAGCCTACATACTGTAGCCAAAAAAGTCCAATAACTTGGCTAAATGTTACAACAGTGGTTTAAAATGTTTTTATTCTTGTTAAAGGTAGGTCATTTCAGTAGCCAGTACTACAAGTTGCCTTTGCATTCTCCAGCAGCACAAATAAGTATTTAGCTTTTTGTGTTTTCTCCTCAAATTAGCTTTCTATAGGTTCATTCAAGTCCCTCTTATGATTTTATGCATTACTACAGGCAAGTTTATAATTTCCTCAAAGCCTCATTGTAAGATGTGCTCAGTAGCTCATTTTCTTAAGTGTTATGCGAGGAAATATTGATTGTAATTATTTTTGCTTTTTCCTCTCTTTTAGCTTGACCTGTCCAAACTTTCACCGGAAGAGAAGTGGAGGTTAGTGTTTTTAGAATACATGTATTACATACATGACAGAATTATATTGCTCTTTCTGAAATGCATTCAGCTTAACTGACAGACCAATCTGCACAACATTACTAGAAGTATTGCACTTGTTGCAAACATGTGTAGCCTGACTTCACTTCATTCCAAATGGGTTTCATTCAAGCTAAAACAAAATGCTGGTGTTGTGAATGGACAGTTCTTCACCCACAGGAATTGATGAGTGAGTGCTACGTCCATTAAAAGTTGGACTTACCAGTGTTAGATTTTTTGCTTCTCTTGTCCCTTTGGTATAAAGTGATCACACTCTGGCCGGGTTGAAAATACACAGTGTGCTGTGTGCAGTTCACATCACACAATTGATGGTTCTGGGTATTGAAGTTCAAATTTGTACCTCTCACTGCCATTTGGAGCTAACAGTAGTACAGCTTTAAGGGCACCCCCACCTTGTTATGCATTAACAAAGGTGTGCCTGCAAATTTCTTATCATTATTTGAGTATGTCTGTCTTTTTCCACAGGGTGGAGCATGCAAGAATGCATGCCGAACACAAGGGCCATGAGGCCATGCACGCAGAGATGGTGCTGATACTGATAGTCACCCTGGTCGTCGCTCAGCTTGTCCTGGTGCAATGGAAACAGAGGCACCCCAAGTCATACAATGTAAGATAAAAGGCACATAATTGCAGAAATACCGTGCATGTGTGTGTCAGTGTTTAACATGTTCATCCTGAAACCATTCCCAAATGTGACTCAATATTCCCAAAGCGAGTGTGAGTCGAAATGAAAAATCAAGCTTTTTTTGAAGTCATTTATGCTTCTTTTATAGGTTGTGTATATTTCACATTTGAACTGTTTTTTTTTGCGTGTCATGAGTCAAGTGAACTAGTAATATCTAATATAATATAATAGATCTGTCATCTTCTTTGATTAGGGTGTCAGTCTACTTATTTGATGAGCATATCAATAATGGTGACTCCACACAAAAACATTGCCTACGCAAGTTTGCGTGTGTTTGACATCTTTATTCCAACACGTATCCTCTGCCGTTTTTGTAGCTGGTGACGCTGTTCCAGATGTGGGTAGTTCCTCTCTACTTTACCACAAAGCTTCACTGGTGGAGGTTCCTGACCACATGGTTCATCTTCTCTGTCATCACAGCATATGTTTCCTACCGTGCCACACGCAAGCCACTGGACTGCACCACACCACGGTAAACCCCCGAAGAATTGGACGCACATTCTCTTGTGTTGAGTTTTTGCTGTACCCCATCCTCAAAATTAAATTATGCCTTAATATACGCACATTGATACGATCTGAACTACTCATAATGTGTTCTCACTTTCTGATTAAAAATGTCCCCATTTCCTTTGGCTTCTTTTGGCTAGGTTGGTGTATAAATGGTTCCTCCTCCTCTACAAGATCAGCTATGCCACCGGCATAGTTGGCTACACTGTTGTCATGTTTACACTTTTTGGTATAAACTTAATATTCAGGTATGTATTGTCAGTTGTACATCATTGTAACACTTATTGGTTCTAAATTAATGCTTTCACAGTTTTAGCCCAATTCGGCAGATTTTAAGCAAGGACTTATGCATTAATTTTCAGCCTTATATTTTTGAGCGCATTTAATTGTGTTGTAAACTAAGTATTTTTGAAAATGCATTATCATATCATGCATTTTGTTCTGTGTATCTATTGTTGGATATTTTCTGAAGAATTACAGTGTCTCTTTTTGGGGTGGAATGGTACATAATGTCAACAAACTAAACCACAGACACATGTGGCGCAAACATATTTGGTTTAATCATGAAAGATTTTGAAAGCTACTTATGTGTTGTGTGTTATATATTATAGAACTGTTAAACTTGCCAGAGTAGAAATTGGCCGCCACTTCAAAATAAAACCGTTCAAGCTGTAGGCTACTTGTTTGCAGCAGTTTAGCTAGATGCAGGAAGGCATGCATGCTGGGATAGGCCCAGCCCACCCGTGACCCTGAATAGGAATAAGCGGGTATGGAAAATGAATGATTGAGGAAGGCTCTCTTACAGCAATCAGCTTTATTGCAAAAGCTTTATTGATTCAGATTCAGACAACTTTATTTATCCCAAAAGGGAAGACCATACACAAACTCTCAGACAAGAAGCGATATGTCAGACCAATCAGTACATGGGCAGAGATACACATTGGCGCCCTCGTGTGGCCCCATGCACTCAGACCCACACGAGAACCGGGCAAGAAAAGAATTCACACAGCTCAAGTGTGAAATTAATAAGAAAATAAGGCTATTTCAGAACCTCTACCTCGAGTGTTGAAGGTTTTGTTAATCTGCATAAATTATTTAGAATTTAATCACAGGGTTTTGTAAAAAAGTTTTTGATACAGGAAGTGTGTATTCCTGCCCTCTGTTCTAAATGTAGCCCCTGCAGGCCACTAGATGGTGATGTTTAGTATTTTTTCTGCCCCTTGAGAGCAGCATCCATAGCAATGTTTAGTATTCTTTTTTCTGTATTTGGTGAAAATGTATTTATTTATTTTAGTGCTTTATCTTGTAAAGCTTTACAATATGCACATTCCTCTTCTTATAGTTATTATTATTATTATTGTACTGTAATAGGCTGTAATGGTAGACCTTCCTGTGTTGCCATTATATAAAGCTGTTGTTCAAACAAATAGCACTGGAAAACTTCGACCAGATCCTGTGTATTGGGAAAGCTAAGACTCTTTTGGGCAGATTACATTACAGTGAAAGCTGTATTGGTTTGATAAGACAATTTGAACTGCTTAAGTTTTTTGTCTGGATGCTAGCCATGTATAACAGTGATGGAGGAAGGCACGCCGTTAAAGCCAGAACGAAAGTAGGGTAACAATCGCTGCCACGTCAAGGTCAAAATGAGGGCTATGGGAAAGGGGCCAGGAATGCTAGAGAGGTATATGCAAAACATCATAAATTAGTGGAACTAGCCCACTAACAACGGCTCTTACTGTTTGTGTGGACTAGTTGCTAGGGTAAACAGGAAGTCCTGAAATTCTTGGCACGTGCTTTCTCTCTTCCTTGAATAGCTGTTGCTTTTTTGGTTAATATTTCTCAATTGTATTTTCTCAATTTTTTCCATGTTCCCCCCCCCCACAAATTGGAACTATGATTTCATAACACCTCCAGCTATATAAACTGATCCCAATAATAAGGAATGCCTTCTCTGTCCAGAATAAAGCCGGAGGATGCAATGGACTTTGGTGTTTCTCTGCTATTCTATGGTCTGTACTATGGGGTCCTAGGAAGGGACTTTGCAGAAATGTGTGCAGACTTCATGGCTTCAACAGTGGGGGTAAGTGGACAGTTATTATTTGCATTATTCCATTCAGTGCAGTACCTCATCCTCTGTTGAATGTAATCTCTGTAAACTGTAATGTAATTTTAATTATGTCTCTGTCTCTTGTTCTTTTTTTAGTATTACAGTGCATCTGGTATGCCAACTAAGCACCTGTCAGATAATATCTGTGCTGTGTGTGGTCAGCCAATCCTGGTAGATGTCAGTGAAGAGGGGATTATTGAGAACACATACAGATTATCCTGCAACCATGTGTATCCTTCCTTTGAGACGTATGCAAGAAAAATACATATTTTTCTATGACTAACTCTTGAATCCTCGAAAGTCAAGATGTTTACATCAAAGTTGTAGCTGTAGGATTTCCTAGGAAATATACCATGTGCTCTATTGTGAGGCCAAAGGGGAATTGACTAAGTAGACTTGACCTTTATGTCACTATTGATGTATGTTAATTTGTACCTATACTGCTTCCCGTTTTCCAGTTATCTTCTGCTATTTATTGACTGTTACCACACCACGTAATCTTCTGCATGGTCAGTTACCGACAGTCACGGTAATAACAGTGCCTCATGTTGCATTTATTTTTCTGAGTAGGGCAGTGGCCTCCATAATGACAAGGATCCCATCAATAAGGCTAAGTTGTTGCTCAGTGGTTTGAGGCTATGCGATGGCCTTGTATAACAATCAGACATAGAGGAGCGTGAAAGGCCTGGATGTTTTTGATAGAGGTGCACCGATAGTATCTGTCGTATTGGAGTCTGTGGCAGTGCACCTCCCAAGAACTCTTACTCGAAATGCCAAATGAAGCCGTCCTGATGCAATACTTTAATGAGTTGTGCTTTGGTACAATAAAATACAATAAAATACCGACGAGAAGAAGAATGTCTAGGGTGTAGCGATTCCTTGTGAAGCATAAGTGAGAGGTGATTCTCCCTTCAAAATAAAAGTTTTGGGTCACTTTTGGGTGAAAAAACAAGTCTACAATTATATCTTCCTTTATTATAGAGTCCCCCTTAAATATAGTCACTTAGGTACTTAATTATGGAGTGAATATGATGTCAATACAATTTACAAATGTTTTTAGAGTCACAAATGTGAATGAAGTTTTATGCACAGCAATCACAACTTGATTTGTTATGAACTCTGAAGGCAACTTCAATTTGATTGGTGAATACATGTGTGGATTTGTTTCCTCATGGTACATGGAAATATAGTGCCAAAACCATCCACACATGCATGCATATTGACAAGACAGACTCACAAGACAGGATTTGTACTTGTGAGATGTGCACACATATATATATATTTTTTTTAACATTTGTGACTCTGAAAAAAACGTGCAAGTTGTGATTGCTGTGCACAAAACTTAATTCACATTTGTGACTCTAAAAACATTTAAGTTGTATTGGCATCATATTCACTCCATACTTAATACTCTGTGACACTGTAATAATGATAAGCTGCAACATTGCTCATTCTTTTTTAAATTCTGCCTGTCTTGACACTAGCAGGTGAACCAACATGAAAACACCAAAATGTTGCAGTTTCTGAGAAACAGGGTTGAGAAATCAATTTAACTTCAAATTTAACTGATAGGAATGGGTGACTTTGGGTGGAAGAGCAAGTTGAGGTCAAGTTGGAGAATCGTACAGTGTTGGAGGTTTGTGTTGAAAGATTATTGCTTTATAATCTGGTCCATTTGTGAACGTGTAGGCTCATGGTTACTTTGGACTGTTGATTTGATGCACATGTTCTTAGCATTGTTATGTGTTTATTTTGTAATATTTTTGCAACAGTAAGTTGGTGATTCCTTAAGTAGATACATTTTGAGTTGTATCTCTAATACATTTTGAGTTGTATCTCTAATGCTCACATACTGCCACACCAAGCCTTAACTCCCTGCCCAGGTTCCATGAGTTCTGCATAAGAGGATGGTGCATCGTTGGAAAGAAGCAGATGTGCCCGTACTGCAAAGAGAAGGTGGATCTGAAGAGGATGTTTAGTAACCCGTATCCTTTTTAATTCTTTGGTTCTCACAAGTCTGGCGCAATCGTTCGTTTTCTGCTGTCATATCATGTCCAGGAAACCCACACATCTGTATTGTACGGGAGAACGGTCTTTCTTGTAAATGATAGGAAGTTCGGACAGTAAGGTTGAGGTAAATCTTTCACTAAGTACACCAGTCTGTCTGGGACAATATATGAGACATTTACAGTTTATGCAAATGTCAGTTCCTGTTCCTTTTTGTGGCTCAGATCTCAAGCTGCCATGGCAACCGTACACCACTGCTTACACAACAAATAATGTCTCTGGGCATGTCCCATCACTCATATGGCTCAACGCAGCTGCTTATCGCCAGTGCTCATTCCAGATACTGTCCAAAAAAACCCCAATAGATTTTCATTGCCCTTCTATCTATCTATTGAGCATGCTTGCTTGCTATTGATCACGCGTTTTGTTTCCTTAACCCATTTTTAAGCTGGGAGAGGCCGCATGTCATGTATGGACAGCTCTTGGACTGGCTTCGGTACCTAGTGGCCTGGCAACCTGTTATTATTGGATTTGTTCAAGGTATCAACTACATCCTAGGTCTGAAGTGACCTGCGACTGTAGCACAAAGGGACACGCGCCATACAGAGAAGATGATGCACTGGCTCAAAAGACTGGGGAGCCTACCAATGAACTAAAACGCCAATATAAAATGTGTCTATACATGTACTTTTTGTATATATTTATAGGCACAAAGTATGCGTATTTCCAGTTTTTTGAATTTTACTAGTAATCTCTCTGTTTTCCAGTTCTTTCTTCACACAGCGTTACACCTTAATGATTGGTTTGTACATCTGATGGCCTAGTAAAGCAGTTCTCAGATTTAATAGAGGTGCTTTTGCCAACTTATGTCTTAAGTGTTTCTGTTCCACAATAATAAGTAGTTAAAAAGGATCATACTGGAGTTAATCTTTTCTCTCATGTCTCTAGCGCTCAGTTCCGTCCATTACTTTGTATGAAATTCTCAATTAAAATTTATATAACTCATTTCTCCCGGTGCCTCCAAAAATGCATCCAGCACATTCTCCAGAGACTTGATTTTTTTTGGCCGTCAGTGTTAATTATGTCAGCGGTTTTGTGTCAAATACTTGTTTAAACTGTTTCAAATTGTTTCCAGGATTTGAATTTGAATTCTTTCAAGTGCAGACTCTGAGTCAGTTTTGCCCTGTCCATGTACGTATTGTGCGAGTGGAGGACCTTCATAAACCCAAAGCAGCAGCAATGTCGGTGGGGGGGAAATACTGCTAATAAAATACTCACGCATACATAAATTAAAGATTCCTCAGGCTTTTTAAAAACAAAATGTTTAACTTGACTGCAGTTAAAGAGGTTAAAGAGGTCATACTATGAATTTCTTTATTGATGTGGCTATTTGGTTAATGTTGTGAAATGGAAGATGATATTAAAGTTGGATCTTGAGCTGCTAGATTTACAGATGCATTTTTATCACATTACATGTGGTTTTGATTGACACCCATCCTTAAACAATTGCCCAAATTCTTCTGATCAAGTTTTTGGGTTGACACTAGAAGATCTCCTTTCAGTAAGTAAAGTCCTCTATTGTCACTGTTCTGCTGTGAGAATCTTTACTACTACTAAATTGGAAGCCACAAGGTAAGCACAACCCAATATTAAAATATTGATTCACAAATTGGCGGAAATGATATACCGTGTAGAAGTGTGTAAGTGTGAACAGATGAGGGGGGGAACTTAAATTCTAGAATGATCCTTTAATGGAGTGTTTTTGTGTGTGTGATGGTTCCTTGTTAGTGGATGTCCAGGTCCAAAGTTACTGTCAGGTTCGAGTTAATGGTCCTTTTCGAGTACTGATTACAGTACATGCTGCATACTGCCAATTCCCAGAGAGACATGAGAAGCTACCTTTAGCTGTCTCTCAAATCAGCACTCTGTAAAAGACTTTATCCAAGAAGGGTTATTAGATATTTTAGTTTATTTTTATTGTTGTGCTGTTTTCATAAATGTCTGTTAATAAACATTACACGGTTTAGATCATACCTATTTTATCCAGCTGTCTCTGGGGATGTTTGTTGGGGGAAAAAACAATTGTGTTGGATTAAATAATTTATTGACACCATTGGAATCACAAGACTGGGTCAGGGGTGTGAATTAGTCAGCATGAATGATGATTTATGTAAGCATTACCAAAATGTTAGTGAACAAACGATCCAGTTTATGTGGAATTCCCCTGCATGTGCAACTATGTTGAGTGGGTGTAGGGAAGTGAATTGTGTATATATAGTAAACCTAAAGGAAGAATTACTAGAACTACTAGCAAAACGCAGTTGGAGGCAACATGAAGCTGATACAATTTCTCACAGGTAACAATTTATTTACCATTAATCTTCACTTAATTCTGGCATTGGCTAAGTGTGCTATCTTCACAGCAGCCTTGGGACCTCTGTACTTGACGTTTTCAGATGCCTTCATAGGTATGTTGTGTGAATGAGAACAATAATTTTTTAAATAATTTTTTATGTTATTAATGAAAATTCTTACATTTCTATAGAGGAATCTCCTGAAATCATTGGCCCAGCCCATATCCAACTGAAAGCTCGTCCAGGTAATATTTGTTTTTAAAGTGCATGTATAAACACCATACTGATAAGTGTTTTTGCTTTTGAATATCTTGTTAAAGATAGTGTACATAATTGGGTGGTGATTCAGGTCTGGGTATATTCTGTTAACAGGAAAGCGGATGGTTCTTGACTGTAAGGCATATCCAAATTGTGAAAATGATCTGACACTCATCTACTGGCTGGTCAATGGCTCCTTCCCTGAAACAGCCTCCACCAATGGTAGAGTGGCAGAGACAGAGGAGTGAGTTTGATGAGTTTATCATTTGTACCATTTACATTTTTATTGGAAATGCAAAAACAATCATTTAATCACCATACATACATGGATGCAATTCTCTTGTCATTTTTACTATGATGGATTACTGTTACCATGCAGTGGGCAAATATTGATTATAGAACATGTCATGGAAACAACCTGTGGATGGGCTGTAATAAGTGCTTGTTTCAGATCAACATCGAACGGTGGTACAATCCTACAGAGAAGTTTGGTGTTGAAGAACGTCACACCAGAGGACCTCGCATGCACCTTTATCTGTGTGGTGATAAACCCTGCTGGGATTGCCCAAAAGCAAATAACACTCAAGTGATTCCGATATAGGAACAGACAGAATGTTACTGCAGTAATAAACTCTAATTCTCTAAGCACTGTGTTACACGCAAACTTGATCGTAAATGGATTATCTGTGACTTTATTACATTTGGTGGAATGCACTGGGAACTCTACGGTGAAAAGAAGTTTGATGAGAAAATGTATGTAACCATATACTTGTTGAATGTAATCATACTCTTATTTTATTTGGTCACATAAGCTGTGACACAACAAGACTTGTTCATGAATGTTGTCAATAAAACAGCAATTTAATTACATTGCTTGTGTATCATTCTAGTGACTGTTTGCCATCTCAAAATTATATAAAATCTTTAGCCTATGAGACAAACTGATCAATCAGTGCACTCAACGCTGCTGGAACCATGTGGCTATTTGTCTAGAGATTTATTTGTAATCTGATACGTCTTTATTCATTCTAATTCTAGTCATATTTCATTTATCAGTATTATACCCATAAAACATACACTGAACTCCAAATGACAGAGGTTAAAGTAAAGGCTCTCAACTCTAATTGTAGTGCATTTGCAGCCAGTTAAAAGAACCACAACCCATTTTCAATCCCCTGGATTACATGACACCAAAAGATTAAAACAAGCAGGCTTTTTCATATGTAGTAAAAACAAACCTTAATGTGCAATGACTTCTGTATGCCCATTAAGTCACAAATAACCAATTCTTTTACATCAGTGTCTGTAGAAATTATTGCAGGCTGAATGAGTATCTGAGTTATCATCCCAGCGTTGCATCTTCAAGATGGGCATAATTTACTTCAGCAGTTTTTTCTAATTTCCTCAGAGCTCCATAGTATCCATAATGTTAATCTTGAAGCTCTATAGCACTTTACTCACTATGACTGAGCTGTCAGTGTTGATGCTGCCTCTGACGCTCCCACACCCAGCTCCTCCAAGCAGTGCTGCAAGTTCAGATTCCTGCCAGGATGCTGATTTCTACTGATCCTCTTCCTGATGATGGTGGCAATAACTTCAATGACAGATGGCCACTTCACTGAAGAGGTGATGAACGGCTGCAGCAGCTCTTGGTTGGTGTTCAGTGCCATTCCCAAAAGGAATCGCAAGAAAATATCCAGTCTTCCGTCTTCAAAATGCAGGCTTCTTTCCACTGCACTCTTGAACACACGGTGTGCCTTGAATGTCCGTCGCATCTTGCCTTTTAGTGGCTGCTCAAGAGCATTCTTCCCATGGTTTCTAAAGGAGAGAAACACATATAGGGCAGCCATGTACTCCTGCACGGTGCTGTGGATAAAGCAATAGACCGTCTCTTGGAACAAGATTATTTCCTCTGTCACAAACTCTGTGCACAGGCCACTTTTAACCACTGTATCCTCGATATCTAAACCGCTGTCTTTCCAGTGGGTGTTGGAAATCTTGGTCTGGCCTTTTTCCAGCATGATGAAGGCCATCTTTCCAAGTTTCATGAGGAAGTCTAACTCCTCTGCTGAGCTCTGGGCTGGAGCTCTCAAGCTGCGTGAGTGCAGGAGCGCCAGCAGCAGCTGTGTGTACATGTAGGTGATGCCCCTGGGCAGCTCTGCCTGTGACCCATGCTCCTTAAACACTTGCTGGAACACACCACTCAGCACTGAACAGAACAAGGGCAGGTGACACATGATGTGCAGGGTCTTGCAAGAATTAAGATGGGCAATAACTCGATCTGCTTGCACTGGGTCCTCAAACCTCTTCTTGAAGTACTCCTCTTTCTGGGAGTCATTGAAGCCACGCACCTCGAACATCCGGTGTGCAGACTCTATGGGAAGTCTGTCCTCGCTTATAGGGCGAGAAGTGACCCAGACTAGGCCCTTAAAGTTCCCCTTGATGAGGTTGACCACCAACACGTTCAGCGGGATGGGTGCCTCATAGTCATAGTAGGTCTCAGTGTTGCGGAACACAAGCTTCTCGTTGAACTCATCAAGACCGTCGCAGATGAAAAGTACATTCTCCTCCTCATCCACCTTCCACTTCTTCAACTTTTTGGTTTCTGGGTAGAGCGTGTTGACGAGCTCCACGAAGCTCATGGTGGAGCCCTGGAAGGCATTGAGCTCTCTTAATGGCACTGGAAACAGTAAAGAGATGTGCTGGTGGGACCGTTCTTCAGCCCAATCCAGGATTAACTTCTGTGCCGCCATCGACTTCCCTATCCCTGGCATCCCAGTACTCATGATAGACCTCATGCAGCCATTCAGGATCATTTCATTACTCATGAGTTCCTTACATGAAATCACATTCTCTCCTCCTCTCCGTTTGTTGTTCATTTTTTCTATGTGCCTGATCTCGTGTTGAGTATTTGGGCCGTTATCCCACTCTGATGTAATGTAGAGATCAGTAAAGACACTGTGGAAGGCCTTCTCTCCCTGCATACCCGAACTCTCACATACGTTGCTGTACTTCTTCTTCAGAGTCCTTCTTAGGTCAAACCTTACTTCATCTGCAAACAAAGAAAAGTTTAGCACAAACTCTCACATCTGTGTTTCCAATTAACACTGAATTGGGTGTTGTTTTATTAAATCAGAGCCTAGTGAAGGAAAATGCCTACTTTACAATTACGTAAAGCATGGGCATACATACTCATAAGGCACAGGTGCTGGAGATAGTCCACTACTCGTTTCAGCTCCATTTCCTGAAGGAGGGCTTTGGTGAGCTGCAGAGACCCTTCCAGACCGTAACACTCCAGCAGCCTGTCCACCAGGTCCACCAGGTCTTGGGGAGGAGTGTTGAAGGACTCTGGGTAATGCTTCCACAGAGTCACTTTAAATTTCTTCAGGTTCTCCTCTGACAGCTTCTTTAAGGTTGTACTTAGAGCCTGATTCCGAGAGACAAGTATAAAACTAAGTGCTGTCTTTTTCAACTTGATGGCATTTTCAACATAATTTGTTATAAATTGACAAATATAAATGAGCCTACACATTAAGACAAACCTTGAAGGTGAATTCCACTGTCAGAGCGGGGTGCCTAATCTCATTTGGGTCTCGGATTGTTTCAGGTCTTTCAGGAGGATCTGAGATACAGTCCTCTTTGCTCCGAACCCTGATGAGGACAAAGTAGGGAGATTGAAATGTGTTTTAGTGCCTTTCTTGACATAATGCATTCCCTAGCCCCTAACCATCACAACTAAATGCCTAACCTTAACCCTTACCCTAACCATCACAACGTTCAGACTGCAGGTGAATGTGGCCCAAATCTTTTTGCTCATATGTGACTCAGGTCTGTTTGTTTCATGACAGTGTGAACAGCACAAATCACATGGAATCTGATCTTTTCAATTCCGATTTGGGCCACTTCCATATGTGGTCCTAAATCGGACACAGGTCTGATTTTTCACAATGCGACCGCAGACTGAACAGTCATGTTGCATTGATGCGACTTTTACGTCACTCTAGATCAATTCTGCACTGGCGGGAGTCACTCCGTGAATACAAACATGGAAGACAGCTGAGATGGAGGTAGTCAGTGGAGGAACAGTGAGGTGTTGGACCTCAGAAGTATTTGGGGTGACACGTCTATACAAGCAAAAGTTGAAACCTGGTGGAGGTCTAGGAACTAGGAACTACCGTAGCTATTGACACCACAATAACGTTACAGGCTGGCAGCTACTATTGCAAAAGTATTAATTTACCTCCAACTCTCTACAGAACAGACAATCCTCACTGCCCCGCAGCCCATTCCATTCATTCACCCACTTTCTTTTCCTTTTTTCCCAGTGTATTGCGCAATTCCCAGTGTCTTTCACGGCATTGCGTAATTTTCCGTATGCCAGGAAGTGACCAGACAGCCATGTCAGGGATTCCTCCTAAATATTGTTCTTTTGCGCAAGCGGGTCAGTTCAGGACCGTGACCAGTTCACACTGGAATTTAATACATGCCACATTTAAAAGATAATGTCAACAGCCAAACAAAACAAATCGGATATGAGCACTAAGGCTTGCAGTCTGAACGTAGCCTAAATGCCTAACCTTAACCCTTACCATAACCTTAACCATAACAACTAAATGCCTAACCTTAACCCTTACCATAACCTTAACCATAACTAAATGCCTAACCTTAACCCTTACCCTAACCTTAACCATAACAACTAAATGCCTAACCTTAACCCTTACCATAACCTTAACCATAACTAAATGCCTAACCTTAACCCTTACCCTAACCTTAACCCTTACCCTAACCTTAACCATAACAACTAAATGCCTAACCTTAACCCTTACCCTAACCTTAACCATAACAACTAAATGCCTAACCTTAACCCTTACCCTAACATTAACCATCACAACTAAATACATAACCTTAACCATCACAACTATATGCCTAACCTTAACCCTTACCTTAACCTTAACCATCACAACTAAATGCCTAACCTTAACCCTTACCTTAACCTTAACCATCACAACTAAATACCTAA
>CABFOP010081730.1:3447-14251 GCA_900683385.1 Anoplogaster cornuta
TTCTTTGCTTTGTTGCTGTCCTGGGGCCGCGAGAGTGTATGTGTGTGTGTGTGTGTGTGTGTGTGTGTGTGTGTGTGTGTGTGTGTGTGTGTGTGTGTGTAACAGAGTGAGAGAGAGATGATGAGAAAGACATAAGGTAGATGAAAATGTCAGTGGTTTGAAGCTAAAGGAGTGTGTGGGAATATTGGACCAGACTGTGGCAGACTGGTAAGGGTGGTGAGAGAGGCGGCGGTGTGTTGATGAGGAAACACTTTCGTCTGGATCGGCCACAATAACATTTAGATAAAGAAACTATTGCACAGGCCGGCACTTTGAGCAAAACATTTGCGTAATTTAGCAGACAGTTATTTCAACACGCCTTCGGTTATTGCAGCTAATATTCTTGTGAATGTTTACAGATGTTTCGGACCAGACGGGGCATTTCAGACTTCATTCCTGAGTCTGATAATAAATCATTTAGAATTATTAGGAGTATATCTCTGCACAGAATGGGCTCACAAGTTGATTTAAAATGACCTTTAAAATAAATAAAATAAATCCAAAAAATCCTTTAATTTGACAGCTACAGTATCTTTGTACTCCTTACCATTAGGTGCTTGTAATTTTGGTGATCTATTTATTTACTGTTGCAGCCATTGTGAGAGACTCTGAAAAACAGCAAATGTAAAGTATTGAGTCTTCAACCTTAAAAACGACTCCTATGAAGTTATTTTTTATTGCAGCAGTATTCCTTAGCCTTGCCGCAGTGTTTTCCTGAAAAACACTCCGTCTCCATTCATCCCCTTTCACAATGACCATATTCACATTCACTCTGAGTCAGTGTGTAATTTCCTCTGCGTTTTGCTGTCTTTGATGCTATCAGACAAGGGGGCCGTGCAGTTCCTGTCATTTTTTCTTTTTTTAAAAACTTTTAATTTTTTTTAGACGTTTAGCTGATGCTTTCACCCAGTGCCAGCAGGCAGTGTTTCAGGCTAAAGGACACTTTGACAGGATGGTTGTTGATGGACACTTGACCTATTGCAGTGATTAAACTTGTGACTGTTATGGGATAGTCTTTCTAACTAGATCACCTGAAGACTGTTGTCTTCAGTATTCGTAGCCCATGTGTTTGTTATTGTATGGTATATCTGTTGGGTCCCTATGTAACAAGATTACTGGTATTCTTAATGTGCAAGAGTCCCAGGGCAAATATATGTATTAATTTAAATGTAAATGTATGTTTTGTTGTAATACTGGTTAAGAACCCTTGTTACCATTATCATTAGGTGTGTGTTAACATATGTTGGTGTCTTTAACTGTTGACCATTTCCTGTCTTTTGTATTTAAAAGGTATTATACCACTGCTGCTGGATGAAAATATCAAATCTTAAACTTAAAAAAATAATCTTTCACGAAATAAAAATAAAAACCTAGATAAAAGAATAAAACTAGAATGGCCAGGGGAACTTTCAATTCATGCAAACCCATGGAAATCACCAAAATTGTCAGCAGAATGTTTTCATGTGACAGCAGTGATATTTCCTTGTAGCCTATCACTGGATGTGTGTTTCTGTATATTGCTGTCTTTAACTGGAGATGCTACCAGACCAGTGGGCCATCCAGTTCCTACAGCTGGAGAAGATCTACCATGAACGCCTGCTGTCCAACCTCGCCGCCCTGCAGGGGAACTGGGGTACTGTGTGCAACCTGTTGCCGTGACCTGGTTTTCCACCGGATACGTTGAACGTTTCCCCTGAACGTTTAGAGCAGTGAACGTTGATCTCTTGGCTCGGCAGCGGCGAACTATGAGTTACTGTTTGTGACCGTTAACGTTATACATTAACAGAGAAATGTTGCTAAAGATGACATGTTTTGATAAGTAAGAAAACAAGTGTTTCTGATGAATACATTGAAATAATGGTTCAGAATCACAACAAAACTGTAGCATGAATCTCATAACTAGCTTGATAGAGTAGAGAATACCTGGTTTAGTAGAGAGCAGTGGTGGAATGTAACTAAGTACTTTTACTCAAGTACTGTACTTTAGTATAATTTAGAGGTAATGAAGTACATTTACACCCCCAAAAATCCAGTATCGGTCGGGCTCTAGTTACAAGTGTGCATCAATGTGTGCGAGAGAGACGGAGTGAGAAAGACAGAGAGCGAAAAAGAGAGCGCATGCATTTGCTGTGTGTATGTGTGTGTGTGTGTGTGTGTGTGTTCACTTGCGCATGTGTGTGCATGTGTGCACTTTGCTCTGTGTTCGTGTGTTAACCTGTACTCTGTATGTGTTCCCCAGAGAGCCAGTGGAACGAGAGGAAGACCGCCGAGAGCAGTGTGTCTGCCGAGACCAGCAGCATCGGTCGGGACCACGTGGAGATTCTGAGCCAGATCTGCAGGACGCACCACAGGTACGTTAAACCAGACACACACCAGCTATCAAATGAAATCCATTCAGTTAGGCTCCTGAAACTGCTGTCTGATGAAGCAGGAGATGAACATAGTGGGCCATAGTGTTTCCTTTAGACAGTGTGAAAAATAGGGAAGTCAATTCATAAAGGCCTTTGTCTTATTTTGTGAACAGCCACACTACTGTTTCCCGCAGGGCGGGATTGGAGACAACTGACTTTAACTACTTTTCAGCATTACGTTTTACATTTATCCATAACAGTTTGATGTCGTTTGTAAATCATACCTGTAAGCTTGAAAAGATAGCGCTCCCACGCCTTGGTGCATGTCTAGAAAGAAACCGCCTTAGTAAACAAGTTTAATCTTCTACGCCATTCCCCATTTCCTCCCTTTATTATCATCAGCATCAGGCAGACTACCGTACTTTGTCTCTCATGTGGAAAAGGAACGTGGTACGAACTGTGGAACAGGGGCCGAGCCAACTCAGTGACAACGCATTAGAGATAAATTGAAGATTCAATTGGGTAAATCAATATCAAGGTTTCTGCAGAATGCTGATCTTCTCCAGACATACAGTAGAGAGACAGGTTCGCATGCCAGACATCTCCGTGCCCACACCTGTAGGAGCCAATTATAAATAGGAGCCTATCTTAGTCTGTTCAGGTGTGTTCCGCCCGGAAGGTAAACAGTTTTTGACCACACACGTCGCACACATACTGCCTGTAGTTACCGCTGTATTGGATGTCTGTTTAGCATGGGAAATATGTTCGAGTTTCAGTGGACAGTACGAAGGAAAAGGAAAGTTAAATGAGAGAGTGTTCAACTGCAAAGTTTGTCTCGGACTATTATTCATCAGACACGGTAAAAGGTGCGTCAGTTAGATCACCACAGTGGCTTAAAGCTTTGGCTCATAATGTGTCTCTTTTGGTGTGTAATTTGATGTTTGACTCAGCTGCAGACCAGATGCCATCCCGCATTAAAGGCCTGCAGACATTTTTAGCTGTTACAAATGTTAAGTCACCCACCCTAAACCTCGTCTGACCTTTCTTTCTGTTTCTGTCTTTGTCTCTCTCTCTCCATCTCACTGTTTTTCTCTCTCCTTTTGCTGTCTCTCTCTCTCTTTCTTTCTCTTTCCTTCTGTGTCAGACCATCCCTCAGTGTGGAAAAGGTAAGATATCTGAACACCTTCCTTTGTATTCCCCCCCTCTCTCTCAGATCAATTTTTAAAGTGTTTTCATGTCAACTATGTTCAATTCAACAGAGCATGCCAAACGCCACGCTGAAAGACATTCAAAGCATAGTGGGGCAGTCTGACCTGAATGAGCCTCCGCCACCCCACCACGGAAAAGGTAAACAAAGTATGACTTTCTAATCACCAAGAGAACCAGCTGATCGTTCAACTGCAGCATTAACAAAGCAGTCAGAGGACTCCAGCTTCCCGTCTCAGCCCGTTGAAGTCAGAATCATCACTTCAGTTTTATCTTATGGTCCCACTGAGCATGTGGTTTTTACTTCATTGCTCTATGTGGAAAGGTAATGAAGATGTGGCACTTATAGATAGATAGATAGATAGATAGATAGATAGATAGATGGATGGATGGATGGATGGATGGATGGATGGATGGATGGATGGATGGATGGATGGATGGATGGATGGATGGATGGATAGATGGATAGATAGATAGATAGATAGATAGATAGATAGATAGATAGATAGATAGATAGATAGATAGATAGATAGATAGATAGATAGATAGATAGATAGATAGATAGATAGATACTGGCAGCGTTAAGTAAATGCTAAGGGCCACATTAAGCCACACAGGACCTCTCCATCAATATATGCTCATATATTAAACTAAAGCCTGACTGATAATGAATAATCAATAATCAATGTCCTTTGTCTCTCCCATATTCCAGTCAACAAGCCTGAAGCAACACACCAGGATGAGGAAGAAGAAGAGCAAGGCATGAACACCGAGTCAGAACTCCCTCCACCACACACGGGCCACCGGGAGGGAGGCGAGGAAGAGGAAGGAGAAGAGGAACAGGTGTACGAGGACGGGCAGGAGGCGGAAGAGGAGGAGCTGTGCGACGGGACGCCAGAGGAGGAGGTGACGGTGGAGTGGCCAACGGGAGTCCCGCAGGTCTCAGCCAAGGACCTGGCCAAGCTGTCGCACGCAGAGGGGGTAGGGATCCACTCTGGTCTGGTTCTGGTGTGTTTGACCCCCTTTTACACACGTGTCACCCAAACCTCCTCTGCAGGATGTCAGAGATGCATTTGGCCACAACATTTACAACAATGTGTAAATATGGCAGCCGTGTACATGGAAATAAACATAGCGCGCAGAGACAGACAGGAAGTGGAATAAAACAGATGACAGGCAGCTCATATTGTCAGGATACTGGTAGGAGTGAAACGAGCTGCTAAACGACATTAATATCACCCGAGGAATTGATGTGAGCATCATTTTGGAGAGAGAAGAAAGAGAAATGTCAGTATGTATACATGTTAATTCCAGGTAAAGGGGGCCTGAATGCAGGGGAGGAGTTAAGTACCCTTTCCTGGTCTTCATCCCTATACCTCTCTTTATCTTCCTTGCCTCTCCTTCCTTCCTTCCTTCCTTCCTCCCTTGCATCCATCAATCTTTCCTTCCTGCCTCCCCCTTGTTTACTGTTTATGCTCCTTTCATATATATGTGTAGAAAATAGACTTATTACTTTAAGGTCCACGTCCCGGCCCAGAGCTCTCCATCTTTGCTCGGACACGCCCACAGAAGAGCTCTGTGGTCCACCGGGTGAGGTCATCGCCAACAACCACTGTGTGTTCCACAGCCGTCAGTGGATCCGCCCATGTTAACTGGTGTGGCCCGACACTTGGGAAATACACGTGCCGATTATTGAGCTATAGGGCTTTATAGCCAAGACGTCTCCTCTGGCTGAAACGCTGAGCTGAAGGGGCTCTCCCTGGAGTTGGGCCTGAAATCAGAGCTATTCCAAACAAGTGGTATGTGCTGATGGGGCCCCGATCACAGCTGTTATGTAATCCAGTGGAGGTTTGACTGGGTTTGGTATGGGCGGGACTCAGTTCAGTTCATTTTGTAGGGGTTTTGGAGTTTTTCTACATGCAAAAACTATAGTTATGTGTTAATGTCCTAGTCATATTAGAAGCTCTGGGCTCTAACAACACAATTAAATTCACAGGATAAGTAAAACAGGAAGTTAGACATAATGCACAGTGCTGAAATGAGCTCCTGATGAATGTTAGCGTCAACAATCATTCCAGTTTTATGACGAACATCTACTGACCTGAAAAGGCTTGTTGGTCAACTTACCTTTTACATGTTACATGTGAATATGAACACCTCTCTCCCAAAGCAGGAAATCACATTGATAAAGACTCAGACACACAAGATGTAAGATCTGGAGTTGCTCCATAGACAGTGAATACAAGATTGATTTTGTGGACCCACAGAATGTTTTATACTCCAATTAGCTTTATTTTATTGTGGTGTTATCAGTTCTGAAACAGAGAATGTACCCACATCCCTAAAAGTGCCCCGGCAATCCTTTACCCAGTTAATTCTCTGTGACGCAGCTCCAGAGTTGATGTCACGGGTTCAGGTTTTCTGGCTGTGAGAGAGGGTTGTTCATGCTCATGTTCACAAATATTCACAAATTGTCCGGACTGTCAAAATAACATGAATTCTTAAGCTGTGTAGTATTCCCCTTTAAATTATCACAATTTTCACAGTTTTAACATGGAAAATTTAGAGTTGAACAGGGCTTACTCTGTCTAGACATTCGGTCTTGATGTCCAGTGCAATATCCAGCATGATGTTCACCCACTGACCTCACAGAATAACTGTGGCAGCAGATGAGGCTGACATCTTGAGAACTGACTCTATTTCAGTATGTCTGTACTCCATGGTTAGTTTAGAGATTATGATTGGGTCAAAAGGTGTCCATCACGTAGGTAGGTGGTGTTTAAAGCTCTGCTAGGGATTTTTCTTATGATCACTGCCCTCTGTTGGCTGCTGGGTGTAATTACAGTTTGAACATCAGAATCAGAAGCTCTTCATTGCCAGTACACAACATGCACAATTTGTCTTGGTCACATGATGCAGTGACAGGACAACAAATAACAAGTGACATAAGAAGGTGACATAGTAACTCACCCATAAGGTATAAGGACAAACAAGACCTCACACACCTTGTAAAGGAAAGTGCAGGGAATACATTTAGACAGTAGACTCTACTTACAAATCAATCAGTCAGTCAATAAATCAGTCAATCAATCAAACAATCAATCAATCAACCACCCAGTCAGTCAGTCAATCAATCAATGAAATAATTGTGCAATGTAATTATCCAATGTGGTGCAGAAAGGGTCAAACCACATTCCTACCTATATTGAACATCATTACAACTCATGACATAGTAATAGTATCCATCATTGATAAATCATATGTGACACTTCAAATTTGATACCAGTTCTAAAATGATAATATCATGCCTTTCTGTTTTGACTCAAACCATATTTCATCCCTCAATCGAGCAAAATATTGTGTGACATTTGTACGTGCTAGCAAGGAGAACACTTTAGTTCTGTTTGTAAGAATCAAACTACTGAGGCTTTTCATAACCTTTTAACACCAACCACACCCCCAGTGTTGTTTTTTGCTACCCAACCTTTAACTGTTTCCCCTGTTTCCGTTTCTCCTTCAGAGTTCCTCCCCGGATGGTCTGGTGTCGATTCTGAAGAGGAGGAGAGCGTCGCTGGACGGACTGCCTCCCTTAAGCCCTGATGCTCCAAAACACAACTCCAAACGCAAGGTTCGCTTCAGCGAGCCAGGCGACGGCATAGAGCAAGGTACGCGAAATAACACATGTACGCAGGCACGCACATACATACACATGCATGCACAAACACACACAGAGTCCACTTCAGTCAGCCAGAGGAAGCATGGAGAAAGGTACACAAAACATGAATGCAGATATCACTTCTGGTTTAGATTTTTGTTTTTCATTTTTAGAATACAGACATTTTACTACAGTTGGGTTTTGTGTTTCCATGCATTAAATTAGCTGTGGAATCTAATCTAATCTAAGTCTAAAAAAACTACTTAAAAAACCCCTCATCCTGGTGTGTTGTACACAACCTTGTAACTCAAAAATGTTAAAATGCAGATTCCAGGGCTGATTCAACAACATTAGTGAAATTTGTATGCTACAAATAAACAGTCCAAATATTTTCAGAACTAGAAACATCACATTTGTGCTCTATTTCTTCCTCCTATGTTATGCAGATGAGGTGGGTGGAGATTCCTGCCTGATCCTGCTGCTGTTGTGTCTGGTTACCGTGGTGATCAGCGTCGGAGGGACTGCTCTCTACTGCACCCTGGTGGACACATACTCCAACATATGCACAGACTTCTCTCACAATGTCGACTTCTACGTCGTGAACGCGCGGAGGTTCCTCGACGAGCTCAGACTCTGGCTGCCCCTCCAGACTTAAACGCTCACGCCTACATTTCAGACAATTATCTCATCAGAGGCTATTTATTCTATACTTGATAGTATACAATGAAGAATGAGGGACGGGAAAGGGGGTGGGGGTGGATTACATGTGACAAAGTTCATGAGCCAGATTCAAATCCTCCAATTTGGCACACACCAGGACACCAGGGATATCTGAGGCATTTATCTGAGGCTGTCATCCCGTGTGTTTAATGCTTTGACTTATAGAGGTATGTCTGAGAGAAGAGACTCATTTGACAGATGTGTTCAAATACGTTGGCACAGCATCTTGACTTAAAACGAATGGGCTGATTGATCTGTGTATCACTCACCAGGTGCTCAAGGTGAGAGGGAACAGTTGATTCAGAAGAATGAATTAGCTAAAAGTGTGTGCTGATGTACAGGTATGTGTGATGTGGGATGAGAGTTAATAACTCTCTGTAGTTGAACCTTACAGATACCAGAGGGCTCACAACTCTCAAATATATATATATATTTCAACAGAGCAAGTAGCATATCTGTGTACCAGAATTTCCCTTCTATATTTGTAGCAGTGGTGGTTGTGGATAATTTTGGCTTTTGTTCCACAAGCTTCCTCATTCTGGTCCCAGTTATGGTTTTATTGGTAGTTACTGCAATAAAAAATTATTTTTTAGACACTGGGACAAAATCACTCAATCCAGGCATTAGTTTTATATGTATTGTATGTTGGAGTTTTTTCTGTTTCCCTTCACATTATCTCTTGCTCTGTTGGCCCATCACTGCTGAATGAATATAGAGTTAACATATAGCTGTATAACTTATATCAAACTAGTTATGACTATTTATATATATATATATATCATTAAAGGAGGATTGGCACCAAAAGCATCACCTCTGGTAGATATCTCTGTACAGTGTGCATGCTAACACTTTAGCATACAGTATGATAAGTAACCGTAGGCGATTAGCATTATCCAAAGTTTGAAGATAGACCTTTAGTTTAGTTGGTGTTGGTTTTTATTCTATTCTATTCTAAACATCTTCACCTGAATCTTCATCACGAGTGAAATCCATTAGGAATATATAGAGCAAAAACTCTAAACTTTAGCTGTCTGGCTAACTCTGCTCACTTCCTGAATTGAAAATGCATTATTTTTGTCAAATTGTATCTCTATCTATCCCCTAAACCGGCCTGGCAGGGGTAGGCACATGCTATTAAAACTAACCAACCTCTTAGCTCGCAAAAGATTACTTAACATACTGTATGCAGAGCTATCTACCAGGCTGACAGACAGATGATTTTGGCGCCAATGGCCCAAATTCCTAAAAAGTCGGTGTAGTCCTTATGTTTTGAAAAGCATGCAATAAGGAGGATGGAGATTTTATTATTTTGGTAACACTTTTTTCAGATGAGTCTTGGTAATCCTTTCAAAGAAATGCTGAATTTTACAACTTTGTATGTACCTCCAGACAAGGGTTTACTCTTACATTCCTCAAAGGAGGGATGGATGTATACTAGGAGGACCTTACAAAGTGCCCTGTTAAAAACAAAGCAACAGCATCATAATATGCATGATTAATACTGTATGTGTAGATTCAGCAAGAGTGTGGCTCTTGATCTTGCAACAATGTATTTCAATGTAGTCATCATGGATGTCAGTATGCACTACAGTAA
The DNA here is from genome assembly GCA_900683385.1 of Anoplogaster cornuta. Taxonomy (NCBI): domain Eukaryota; kingdom Metazoa; phylum Chordata; class Actinopteri; order Trachichthyiformes; family Anoplogasteridae; genus Anoplogaster; species Anoplogaster cornuta. Next base: position 13,013 of record CABFOP010081730.1, read on the forward strand.
TGTATGGACCCCCACACAAACTCAGGCACATACCCAATGTCTACTTTTGGTGCTCAATGTTTCCTTGACCTTCCTTAAGTATGGACAGCCTACCATGTTATAAATATGATCTACATGTATGCTCATATCCAGCCTCCCCCTTTAGTGTAAACGTTTAGGCATTAAAATCACATTGCAGATAGGAGATGCAGCTGAGTTGTGTCTCGACAGGACACCACTCCACATTTAAACACAGGTGTAAATACATCCAAGAAGGATTAGAATCTGATTCTAACAAACAACTTGTTTAGCAGGATGTGCTAAAGAGATTGCTGATCTGAAATAGCCCCTAAGCAGTTCAGAAACTGCAGCATTGTAGTATGACCAAATTAACAAACATTAGATGAAGTACATTGTTAGAGGAAAAAAATACTATTCCTATCCTAAATTCCCTATCCTTCCTGAGTGTCTACACATGTTTATTTACACCTGTCTCTTTACATGGCTTATAGATACCATCTTGATGGGTCTTTCATTTGCATTGGGGCTTTAATGCCAGTGGTGTACATGGCTTATTTTGTCTTGGTATTGTGCTGTCTGAAAGCAGAGCTTATTGGACCATCAGTTGTGCTTTCTGGCTGGTTCAGTTAACACAACATTATTCTTTTTAATTTTCAGAGAAGATACAGCTGTGAACACTACAGTACATTTTAATATTGGAATGGACATTATTATTATTGGACATGAACATTAGCATGTTCCTTTATTCATTGCATTGCCTTTTTACTGATTTCAACAAACTTTACCTCTCCTTTTGAGCTTGAGATGGTTGTAAAGTGATGAATGTTACCTCCTTATTGTCACTGTGGAAGTGTTGCATCATACAATTCATGTTTTTATGTTTGAATATTTATGTTACATTGTCCGCAACGGAATACAAATAACATAAAATGGAGTTTATGTCTGTGTTTTCTTTTTCAAAGCCCACAGCCATTTGACCCACATGAGGTCACAACTGAGTGTGTAGTGGTGGATGAAATGTTAACTTTTACCCTGTTATGAAATGCATCCCTTGTAATGGCCATACATTTTTGGAAAAAATGTGAGTAATAACAGCAATTCACACACACACACACACACACACACACACACACACACACACACACACACACACACACACACACACACACACACACACACACACACACACACACACACACACACACACACAGAAGCGAGGAGCGGAACAGCACAGAGCAG
>CABFOP010081731.1:0-10425 GCA_900683385.1 Anoplogaster cornuta
CCGGTGCAGATGCTGGTTGCAGAGCATCGGCTAACCCCAGGCCAAATGTCTCCAGGGCGACGGAAATGGTAAGAGTTGTTGTTATTTTTATGTACAGAGGACTGAAGACAGACACACCGACATTGAAAATGAACAATATCTAATATACCAATGATTCCAATACCAATGTTTTGTGGTATAATTTTTTACGTATAATTCATCATCATGATCTGTTCTAGACCACATCCCTGACCAGATTTACAAATCACATATATCCTGCACTTTGGTTCAGAATTGTTTCTTCACGGTTTAGTGTACAGTAAATGTGAAAATCTTAAAAATAACCGTCAGTGATTGTCCCTAAACCTCATTTACCTTATCAGTGTGCTATTGGATGTACAAATGCAGGTACCAGTGTATCTGAAAGGCCGCAATTGTGTGATATGAATGCACCTACATATTGGTAGGCCCTACTCTATAATCTCTTCTACTGTCTTCAGGGACTCTCCCAGGAAGAGAGGCAGTGGTCTGAGTGGATCCAGTGGCACGGGGAGATCCACCATGACTGTCAGTAGCCTTGCTGTAGAACCCCAGCCTGAAGAGGCCGTCGATGAGAACTTCCCTGTGAGTGACTCTCCAAACAAATAGTTACTTGTTAATATCTTTGCTGTTGGTTTGCCTTAAAATACAGTTTTCTTTTTCACCAAACAAATACCCCTTTCACACTCACAACCTGGGAATATTATGGTATCTGCTCTTTGTCCATCCTGTGTAGGAGGAGATTCATACCACACCTGATGCACAGGAATGCATTACAGACTTGTAATGTCATTAAAAGCACATATTTATAATAATTAGATGGCGATATACATTATGAGGACAATCAAACCTCCCTACACATGATTTAGAAGATCGTCTGACTCATATGACATTGTGCAGTGAGAAACGTCCTGAATTTTGTGATGCAACAACATGCGTTCATCTCCACAGCAACTGGTGATACAAAATGCACGCGAGAAGATACTGGGTGACCGGTCGTTACAAGAGAAGCTTGCTGAAAACATCAACAAAATCCTTGCAAGGTAAATGAATAGATACTGCTATCGTGTTGAGTTGAAATTCTTGAGTCCCTCATCACTTCTGTTTAAGGTTGTTGGGATAGATTATGTCAGTGGCATACAGAGTTGTGGCATGGCTGCAATCGTGTAATAACATGGCTATAACATTTTCTTTACTAACAGTGATCCAACCCCGCAGACGTCAAAGGCATCGTGCAGTACAGTAGAACCAGACCAATCTATTGATGAAATCCTGGGATTACAGGTGCTGACACACTAAATATATACACTCTGACATGGTACTTACTGTATAGTAGATTCTACAAGTAGGAAGGAAATCTAAGGAAATCTAAAAAATAAAAAAAAACTTAAAATATTTCCTTGTAAACCAAACACAAATGGATACGGGGAATTACAGTATAAGCAATACAATCAATACATAACATTTATTTTTGTATCTTTTTAAAATCACAGTGACATATCTTGGGTGAATGTGTTTGTTGTTGCATGACCTTATCACTAATACCATATGACATTTCCAGGGGGAAATCCATATGAGTGATGTTGCCATCCATGACATACTGGAGCAGACCGAGTCTGACCCGGCCTTCCAGGCTCTCTTTGACCTCTTTGATTACAGTAAGTATTTTCTACCTTGGCTTGATTCTACCTGGTGTTATCTATCTGCACAGTATATCCGTTTAGTATTTCTCACGTACGAGGGCACAATTTAAATCAATTTCCTAACGAAAAATATGGTAAGATTTATTCATGTGTTTACAGATAAAACCAGAATGACTGAGGGAGAACCAGGGGATGGAGATGTTAGCAGTAGCCCAGAAGAGAGTCATACTGTGGGGCCTTCATCTGCTGACAGTCCTCCTCAGAATGAAGATACAGGTATTCCTCCTTTATTTAAGTTATTAAATAGGAGCAAACACCCTTGATCACTGTCCCATCTCAAAACAGTTCAAGGCAATTTTCTTGATCAAGGTTTGGAAATAGGAAAGTCTTCATAGTTAGAAAAGTAGTAGTCTGGATGCAAACAATAACACATCAAGAATATATAGTTGTAAAATAGTAACAGACTATATAAAAAGACACTGCTGCTTAACATACTTTGGTACTCATCCTTAAATGTGCACGTACAAGTGATAAATGAGTCATTGAATCTGTCATCTGTCATTTTACAGGTACCACACACACAGATGTTACAAGTGCTCCAGATCCAACGCTGACAGCAGGGAAGGGAAGGACTGGACAAGAGTTGAAGACCAGGAAGACCAGGAAGTCTCCTGCCCCCAGCTCGTCAAAGAAAACAGTTCTTTGCCCCATTGGTAGAAGGTCCAGAATTGAGAACAGCACAGCCAGACTGTTAGTTAGTCATGAAGAACCAAGAGTCTCCTCGTCTGCTGTAGTGGAAAATGTGTCTCTCTTCAGTGGCAGTGATGCTGTAGCCCCCATGGATGTGGATGAACCTTTGAATACTCCTCCCCCTCCTTCTGACAGCACAGCCTCTCAGGAGGCATCGGAGCCAGCCAGAAAGGACAGCTCTCCCACTGCCCTCGGTGCACCCACTACTATACTTACAAGAAGCAGCACTGCTCTATCTGCTGCACCCGAAACCACAGTGGCTTCAAACGTTGACCAAATACAGGAGGATAAACATGCAGAAGAGACTGAAGGAAAGACGAATGCCCAAACTGAGAATAAAGCACAATTTGCTAAACCTCCCCCTCCAGTTCCTAGTTATGAGCCTAGTTTTGTCTCTCCTGCACCAGATGAATCGAACAAAACTCTGACACAGACTGCAAACCTACCTCAATTGAGAGTGGCAGTTCCCAGCAGTGGGGCAGACCCTCAACCAGTGGCTACTCCCTCAGTAACGTCTCCTAAATCTGCCTCATCTGCTTCTGACTCTGTACCAGTCGCAGCTACACCTAAGCCTCCAACCATCAACCCCAGTACCCCCAGCAAAGGTGCGGCAGATCCCAGTAATATAGTTTCCTTAAAGATCATCATCAGTGATGAGCAGGACGAGACTCCTCCAAGCGACTTGACCTTGAATCAGGCAATTTCCAGCATCTCCACAGACAAAATACCCACCATCTTCCTCTCCTCTCCAGCCAAGGCCACTGTAGGCCCCCCCGGCACACCACCAGCCAACCTGGACGAGACGGCGCAGGCTGTTAACAGCATACAAAGCTCTGAGGTCCTCCAACCTACAGGGACAGAGGCTAATCCTCTCAGTGGGAAAGCCGGCGTGGTAGTTGGATCTACATTAACAGGAGCATCACAGGCGCAACCTAGCTACATAATTCAGCTACCCTTGGACACCACTAACCCTGCCCTCCCAGGGCCCACTACCAGCTACTTCCTCTTGACCGACCCCTCTGCTACAGACCCTCAGGCCAGACAGGTACTAGTGCCTGCTGGAATCTCAAAGGGACAGCCTTTGCCCCCCAGCCAGTATGCTCTGGCCACACCGCCCCGCTCCCAGGGCTTTCCGACTGGTAAGAGACCACTGTTGGCCTAGAGCAGTGGTCTTCAACCCAGGCCCCAAGAGCCCCTTGTCCTGCAGGGTTTAGCTCCAGCTCTACTCAGGCACAGCTGAACCAATTAGAGGCTTCACGTTTTCATGATACCTTAATTGGTTCAGTTGTGCCTGAGTAGAACTGGAGCTAAAACGTGCAGGACAAGGGGCTCTTGAGGCCTGGGTTGAAGACCACTGGCCTAGAGAAATGGATCATCTTAATAGACATGAGTTTATCTTTATATCACACTAGTATCCTTGTTTATATACCTTAATAATAAAGAATAATCAGTATCTTAAATGTCGTCTCATGAGTAGGATCTAGATTTCTCTGGCTGTGATTTGTGGATGCGACTGTTACGGCTTATTTACATGTTATACTCCCCTTTGGTTGTGTGGTGTTCTTTGGCCCACTTGTGCTCTCAGCTTCCTGTGAAGGGGGGCAGAGCGACACATTTCCCCATCAGATTAATAGGATATCACAGAAAATGTTGTGTTGTTTATGTACAGGATCAACGCTCATTTTACAATCACCTGTTCAGCCCATGGTGCTTATGGGGCAGAATACTCTGGGGAAGTTCCAGATGGTGTCCAATCAGGTAACAATGCTATATATATATATTTACATTTGTTTAAAAACTTATTTTAGCCTCCCTATTTGCCATTTTTAGAACGATAATACATTTTAACATTGTCTTTTTAGCTTGTTACCATACCAAGCCCAGTAGCAAAACAGCAGTCAGAAACGGTCCAAGCCAAACCCCCCACAGTGATGCTCAAACAGTCTACAGTCTCAGGTAAGTTAATTTGAGGCACTGCAGTACATCTTCAATGTTACCATCCTGAATGTTTTTTTATTTAATTCCCCTATTTTCCTGAATTCCAGGCATAACGGGAACTGCTGAAAACAATTCGGTTAGTAAGGTGGTCCCATCCATGTCGACTGAAAACCCAGGCCAGAAGGTACCAGCAGGTACTAGTCCCAGTGTTACGCCCCGTGTAGGGGATAGTCATAGGAGGATTCTCTGTTTTGACTCTTCTGGAGAAGCTCCACTATCGCATCCCACTAAAAAGACTACAACCACCACACCTCCAGCTATAAACACTCCTGCATCACCTTCTGTCCAACTGAGTGAGAAACATAATCCCCAATTGGCCCTTCGAACAAAGCCTGCTATCCTGGGTGGCAACAAACCCAAAAGGAGGATAGAGGCAGTCAGGTGTTCAGATGATACCCAGGCTGGCTTAGAGACTGAGAAAGAGAAAGAGACTGAGAAGTCCATGCCTCCAAAACAGCACCAGAAAGATCCTATAAGAAAGACTCCTCGAAAACAGGAACATAAAATCCATGACGAAGAATCTCAAAGTGCAAGTGGCAGTACGGTTGACATCTCACAGTCTGAGCCCTTGAAGAAGTCAGAATCAGGAGGGAGATCAAAATCTATTGACCGGAAACACAGAAATGATGATTGTAATCAAGCAAAATCTAAGGATTCCCATAGTTCTAGGTCATTGTCCTCTGATTATATACTGAAATCGGGCATCAGGAATGAGAAAGATGAAGCAAGTAAGACAGAACCTGCAGAAAAAGCTCCTTCCAAATCCCGTGAGGGACGTGCAGAGAAGAGGATATCCTCTCAGGAGTTGCCAAATGTGACAGCTAACAAGGAGAATGAAGTGGAGGGGAGCAGGCAAGAGCAGCAACAGCAGTCAACACCGTCCTCAGCACCGCGAGAGTTCAGCCCACCACCTGTCATCCCGCCAAGCCCTACCCCCCAGTCCAAGTCTAGTAAGACCCCCTCTAAGACCAGCTCTCTCGCCAAACAGGCAGCTGAGATGCTGCAGGACATCCAGGGGCTCAACTCTCCTTCCACCCCAGTCAAGAAACCTGGTGTGGGCTATTCAGACCTTCCCCTTCCTCGGACCCCCGGGTCTGGCAGTAACCAGGAGGACTTTGTTGATTGTCCCAGGACCCCTGCCCGACAGAGGCAGGGTAGAGATGGAGAGGGAACCCCTAGGCACCTGGTACCCCCCACCGCCCTGGAGCTCCCCACCTGCAGCCCAGCCAGTGAGGCCGGCAGTGAAAATAGCATCAACATGGCGGCTCACACGCTCATGATCCTGTCACGCGCTGCCATCGCCAGGACGGGCACTCCACTGAAGGACAGCTTGCGCCAGGAGGGGGTCGGCCAAAAGTCCCCCACAACCTCAAAGAGCTCTAAGAAGCGCAAGCAGCCTTCTCCTCCTGCCAGTTCTCCAGCAAAGAAAGAGTCAAAACGGGCATTCAGCAGCAAAAAAAAGGAAAAGGTCAGTAAATATACACCATTTGGTAGACACACGCCTTAGGGCACACTAGTCCACTTTTTGTGTAGAAAAAGCCCTGTCTCTTTTGCGTGATGTGCAAAATGACTCCTCAAAGATGACCTGTAGTGGCTGCCACTATCAGAAAACACTACTTATAATAGGCACCAAAGGATTAAGGATGGCACCAAATTTTGGGGAAATTGGCTCCTACTTTTTACATGTTAGGATAGGAGTACCACCTCAGTCAACTCTTGTGTCTCTGGTAGATATCTCTGTCAGGTGCACATGCTAACAGTACAATAAATGGCCGTAGGCAGTTAGTAATATCTAATGTTACAAAGGTAGAACTTTTAGTAATAAAAACAGTTTGAGTCTTCCAGACATTTCGTATTACCAAACAACCTGCATTCCTATATGGTTCAGATAAATGGATCGGTTCTGCTTTGCTTAGTTATATCCCTACTCTGGTATACTTTATGTACACTACCTGAAGATTGCATATGTCTGATGTCACAATAGAAGATAGCTCAGTGCCGTTTGCATGAATTAGGAATTTTGCATTCTATTTTCCAATTTTATGTAATCTAATTCTGACTCACCCCTTTAATTCTACAGAAACAGAAGAAACTTATGGATTACTTCCCTGATAACTTGGATGTGGATAAGTTCCTCTCTTCACTTCACTATGACGAGTGAATTTGGTTGCTAGTCACACCACCACGAAAGGACTAATGGATCACTACCTGCTTAGATTGCTATCAAGGAATAGAACAAGCCATCTGCTATACCAGTGCCTGTGGTTACTATTTGTAACCATGCTTGAGACCTGATCAGCCATAATGTCTTTGGCCTATGAGGGACTATTATTTGGCCTGTATTAGATGTTTAGTTGCCAATGTGAAAGATGTTGATAAAACCACGGGATAACCATGGAATTTGGTCTTGGTTGTTTTATGTTCTCTTGTGCTGAGGACCTTTTGATTTAATTATCAGTGTTCTCTACTTACTACATCAAAACACGCAGAATTTATCAATTGAGGACACTTCCATGTAGCAGGCACAAATGGGAAAGATTGGATCCCAGTGGTTAGTCAATATTTGACTGCAGTTTGATTAATTCAGCTGACATTGTCTTAAAAGAATTAAGACATTTTGGCAAATGTCTGTACTAGTAATTTTAAATTGTGTTGAAAAGAAAAATACTTATCATGTTCTTCTTGTGCTCTAAAACATGGTTAATTGAAATTGAAATTGAAATATTAATATTTTATGAATGCAATGTGTTTATAGATATAGATATATATTTTTTCCGAAGTGGTAGAACAGGACACTTTAAGTTTGGAAGCAGCTCCAACAAACTTGCTTACTCAGGCTTTATTTGTTACTTTATTCAACATTCTCTAGAAATGATAATAAAACAGTAAGGAAAGGAAACTTAATTGTTTTTACTTTAGAGCACACACGTGGAAATCTACTGTTACCAGTTTTGTTGTATCCCTTTGGTAAAAAATAAATAAAATAAAAATATGTCGAATTGCAATCGTACAGTGCAATATTGCAACAGTCGCATATTTTCTTAGCAAATCTGGCAACCTCGGATTGGGCCACTATAATTACTTCTGGAACTACGTATTTATATAGATTTCACAATAAAAGTCACTTGATTATGCCCTCGTCGATAAGAGTGGAATAAAAATGTTAGCTTTGTGCTCTCATGTCTGTACAAATACACAGTTCATTATATTCCATCAACAACAAATTTCTTTAAGAAATCCCGATATTCTGCATGTCTGAAACTGCAGCAGAACCTTTATTTTAGAGAAGAAATGACGTTTCTTTGTTTGTTTCCGGGTGAAGAACAGGAAGGAGGTACGACTGTCATTTCATTTTTACAAACATCCATCTATTGTCTCCGATTTAGTATGTGTTTTCTGCATAGTTCCAACAACTCAGTGGTAAGAGACAGTTTTTGTACATCTTTCAACAAGTATGACCGCTATTGAATTTCAAACCTTTATTTTGCTTTACTATCAACCTACTTAGCGTAGCCTTTAGCATGTTGGGTAAGCTAACCGGTTAGCATGTGGAGGATGATGTTGCACACGCATTCGGCATCATCTCATATTACAGATAATTGACCTTCAGCTTAAAAGTTATTAACTGCCTACGTTGTTGTCGTGAACTGTGATGATATTTGTGTCCCCACTTCCTGCCTTCTTGTCTAATTTATCCTGTAGTCGCCACTCAATTGTGAAGTGTTAGCCAGTGATTGGTCGCATTGACAGCCTTTATTGCTCAACACGGCATTGCGAAACAGTTGATATCTCTTATCTGAATTACACAATGCTTGTGAAACTGTGTTACTCGATATGAAATGTCACTAACTCATTTTCGTCCTTAGACCTACTGAACAGTAATTGACATGGCAGCCAACGGAGCAAGCTGTGAGCAGCCTCAGAAACGTTTAGGAGCTAAAGACAAACACAATGGCTCATCTACAGGTGAGTATCGCCAAAGTCCCAAGTTTTAAGATGCATTATTGAACGGGAAACTAATTTCTAAAAGTTGTAGGCTGTGTTATCACTGATGGAGCCCAAAGCGATAACTGCCGTGTCTGTCAGTACACTGTGTACACATGAATAAACCGATGCAAACACCTTCCAGTTTAACCTGAAAACCACTTGCCCTGTGGTAGAACATGGGGTTTATGAGTAAAAGCCAGACACAGGCTTGTTGCTATCACATGTATTTATCATTACCAATTCAATAGGATGTACTCACTGCTGTAATTATACATGTTATAGCAAGTCAGGGTCATTGCAGTTGTTCATGTCCTTCAGACTCGTCAGTCAGAGAGAGGAGACAGAAGGATAAGGAGGAGCGCCTGTCCCTGGTGTTGTGGAGGAGGCCCATCGTTACACTACATTACTTCCTCCTGGAGACCCTCATCAAGCTAAAGGAGTGGACACTAAAGTAAGATTTTGAACCTTAGCTTGTGACCTTTATTGTCTGTAATCCCTTCTCTCTTGTCTTTCCTGTCACTCAACTGCTTATTAACTGGTAGTAAGCAGCATCTTCATGACTTCTGAAGTCAAATATATTCTTGTCCGGACAGCTCAGTCAGTAGAGCATGAGACCCTCAGTCTCAGGGTCGTGAGTTCGATCCCCACATAGTATAAACTATCACCTTATTAATCTAAATGTCTGCTAAATGACTGTAATGTAATCTAACATAATGACAACACATTCTGGAAGGAAATAACCAATGAACTATCACATTGGGTACTTATGAACAAAACCTGACTGACTGTCCTCTTGTTTCTACTAGTACTGCTGCCACAAATATCATTAATGGTACAAAGTACTTCCATAGAAATACTTGTATACCCAAGCTCACCCCATGCAGCTGCTTCCCAACAACTATCTATCACACTTTGGTTTGGTTTGTTTCAGATGATGTGTAGCTTGTTTTGGAACAAAGCTTGATTTCTTATTGACATTTTTTATTTCCCTGCCTTCCTGTCCAGGCTTTGGCGACGACGAGGCACTGTGTTCTTATTTTTGGTGTTGTGTTCTTTCTTCTTCATTGGCTACTCCACCGAGGGAACACACCAGAAAGTAAGGCATGAGTGATTTCTTTACTTAGTGATGTTAATAGTCAACCCTGTTGCTCTTTCACTCCAAGGATGTTTAAAGGTTAAAGCTATGTCACTTCATACTCACATTAAAAACACTCCCAGAGTAAAGGTTAAACTAAATCTTGATTATACAGACACTAGATCGAATGTTATCACAGTTCAGTGGAGTTTGATTACAGAATGTAGATCATTTAATCTCTTCCTGAATTGCTCACATGTATAGTGGTAAACTTGATGCTTAAACCTACCTTAGTTAGTTAGAAATAAAGTGCAGACATGAAAAAACGTTTTGGTCAATTAAAAAAACAACACCACACAAGTAAATGGAAAAAACAAAACAATCTTTGCCTCGAAACCAAATTAAATAAGCCTTTTAGTGTTGTTAGTATTTGACCATAACCATACTATGACAGCAATGGACAGAGAATCCATACTAATCAATAGTGGTGCAACGGACCGTAGTTGATCCGTACGGACCGCCCCCCACGGTTCAGCACGCATATGAACCGCGGATTACAGTTTTACTGCCACTGTTACTTTTTAAAGTAGTAATTCCCTAAATCTCGATGCAGAGTTGCAGTGAAACTGATTGGTGTTTAAATAAGGATATTTAAACTGGTCAAACGGACTGGATTGGTTATCATCTAGTTTAAATAAAGATATTTAAACTGGGTTGGTTATAATCTAGTTTAAATAAAGATATTTAACTGGATTGGTTATAATCTAGGGCACAGAGCAGGTAAAATAATGTAGTCAAAGATAATTGCAGTGATTGTTTCAGCTGGCTGGTCTATTTTTAGCGAACGTGTCAATGCAGGAGGTCACAGGAACGTATAGAGCATCCCGTCAAAATAAAACAAGTTTCAAAATAAAAGGTTGTTTTTGTTATATCAGCTAGTCGACATCACTGCCC
>CABFOP010081742.1:0-10261 GCA_900683385.1 Anoplogaster cornuta
GTTGGAATAGTTTTGCGATGAAAACGTTGCGCTTCAAACAAGCCAACACTGATAGATCCAAGAGGTCGTGTAGCTCTCGCCGTTAGCCTAGCCGTTAGCCTAGCCGTTAGCCTCGCGTCCGCTTCCGCCGGTGTTGCCGTGTTCCGGTTGTAGTTTTCCGGGAACAGACGTAGAGGAAACTCACAGTCCAACAGGCGATGTTTAAGCTCGTGATAAACTTTGCCGATGTCCAATGGCTGTGTATGGCTGTGCGTTAGTTGTGTTGGTTCCAGAGAGCGAAGCAAATACGTCCGCCACGGTGGGCGCCATACTACAGTACATAGCACTGATAGGCTGACAAATAAACTAATAAAACGGAGGAAAATAGCATATAGCATTGACACGTAAACAGCTGACTGAGCTACGGTGTTCAGTAAGGTACAAACGGAACGAAAATCGATTTCACTACAGTGTGCGTCCATGGCTGGGGGCGTGGTTTTGGAGGCGGGCCTTATAAAATGTAAACAGAAGACTAGGGGGGGAAAAATGGGAATAAAAATGGAATTTTGCTACACAGGTCAATGAAATTCATTCACAGTAGTCTGTGTGTCAGTGTGTCCCAGTTTAAGTTATGTTTTGAAGGAAATTATTATTATTATGTTTTTAATAACAAATATTGCTCGGAGTACCTTTAACTTCACATCACTAGAGGGCAGATAACCCTAACTGAGAAAACTGCTGACAATTAGTGGTGAGCCCACCTCTCTCTCTCCCGGGGAGGGAATTTCTACTTTTGGGCAGATGTGTGTTGCTCGCCAAAGGGTGTAATGGGTGTAATGGTTTGCATTCACACGCAAACCCCTGTACACACTGACATACTGTACATACACATGCGTTCCAGTTGGAGCTGATCACCCTGCCAGACACTTCTCTCTGTTTGTAAAGCCATCACAGTGCAACATCCCTGTAACCATTACAATCCATTAAGGCACAATGCGCTGTCTAAATTGATTATGTGTGCCAGTAAATAGCGAACACATGTTGTCATCTCGTATCACTGGTCCAAGACTCCCCGCAGCTTTAGAAAAACAAGCACACTTCTCAGTGATCCCTACATCCCTGTTACTTACTGTATGTCAAACATTAACAGATGGCATTTTTGCACATTTTTCGCATTTCCTTCTCAGACGCTTTTCTGGCTCAGCACAGAAATAATGTTTCCCACATATTCTGCAAGATATCTTCGGCTCACAGGCTCTCTGATTGATCTAAATTGACAGGCCACAGTGGAGGTACCGCCATCTTGCTTATATTCATCCTACCTTTTCAGATGGATTCAATATGGTACTACTGTAAGGCCTGCATTAGGTGGGCTCCAGACCTTCACAAGGAAAAAAGTAGAGGAACTGAGTGAAAACAGTTGACAGCCCTCCATGTACAACAAAAAAACGGAGGCTACAGCAGACTGTGTCAGAATTTCCGCCAGGCAAAGTGACTGTGTAGTGTGTAGTACACTGTGGTACATTGCCGAGGCATTCAGCACATGCCAAAGCAAACCACCCTCTTGCTACCGCCACGCAACCCCTCATCCATCCAGAATATGAATTAAGTCCCATTAAAACTAAATAACCTCAGCACCGTTAAACAGTGCGAATCATTATTTTGGTTTCCGTTTGATGATGAATGTGTCAGGTTCAACAAGGAAATTGTGGTAGGCCAATTCTCCTCCCCCTCTTCCTTACCTTCCTATCCACTCACACCCGCCTCTCAACTACCTTCTTACTCTATTTGGACCTGTAATTTCTCTTGTTTTGTTAAAAAACAGTTCTTGTTCCTTTGCACAGCACTTTTCTATCATACATGGACATTTTATGGCCATTTATTGTCTGGGTGTTGTGGCTTGGACCATTGCATTAGTAGTAGCCACTTTTCATGTTGGCAGTGGGGGAATTTAAACTTATTCTACTATTATAATCATTGTAAATTGCTCAGCAAATTGGAAATGTAGTGAAATGTAATGAAGTGTAAATGCAAATCAAGCAGGTGTTCTGAATGACTTGATGCCATTGACCTGCCAGTGTGTTTCAAATGGATTTAACTATTAAATAAGTAGATAAATAAGTAGAGCAGGTTGGCCACTAATCAGAAGGTCAGTGGTTCCAATCCCGGCTCCTCCAGTCCGCATGTCGAAGTGTCCTTGGGCAAGATACTGAACCCCAAATTGCTCCCAATGGTTGCGCTAGCACCCTGCGTGGCAGCTCTGCCGCCATCGGTGTATAAATGTGTGTGTGAATGGGTGAATGTAGGCAATGTTGTAAAAGCGCTTTGGGTGGTCGGTAGACTAGAAAAGCGCTATATAAATGCAGTCCATTTACCATTTGCAGTCCATTAACTCTGACTGCTGCTGACCGCACTTCTTCAGCAGTGATAGGTCCCTCTATCACGGTATACCAGTATATCAAATACCACAAAAACCAAATTACTTTGCAGTTTAACAGCCATTAAATGGTGTATAGCTGTCTAGGCTAAAATTAGGCTACAAACAGTTGAAAAGTGAGTAGAAGTAGTAAACGTTTAGTAGAGATGGGTTAGGCGTAACCAAACCGAGACAAACAGATTCTGGGGTATTTGACAAAAACAATGCAACAATGATATTTACAGCTGTTGTGCATTGTTTAAATATGTAATAATGTAAAACTGGGCTATACACAGCTAAAAACATCTTGAGCGATATGAGAGCTAAAGCACAGATGCAACCAGTGGTAGCTGGACCTCTCCCCATACGTCCTAGACCTTCATTGAATAAGACTTTCAAAAATTACTTTGAAATATATATATTTTTTACTAGCAAGTTAAATATTGTATATGCTAAATATGTATTGTATATATAAAATGTATAATCTGCAATAAAATGTAGATTAAAAATGTGACACTACCAACCACTGGGTGGAAGCAGAGAGCACAGTACATCAGACATAAAACATGCCAGAATGAGTCGTTGATCGAGTTGGAATAGCTTTGAAACAGACGGAGATTGCAAGTTAGCTTTATAAAGATTATTATAAAGAATTTGCACTAATTGAAGTACCTTAACTTTAAGCAAGTTTTATTATAACGAATGTTAATTCAGCTCAGCAATTGCAAATTAAGTATTTTTCATGAATTTAAATAAATTGGTATGATACTGTAGTACATGTTTGCTTCATTTTTGGCACAGCCTCCCCTGGAGAAAATGGCAACAGCCACCTTTGGATGCAACATTGAAATCACGTCTAGTGCTCAGTGGGATATTTGAGCTGGTGTGATTAACTTTAAAAAATATTGCACATTTAGCAGTGCTAAATAATTTATACTTCAAGCAGTCTTTAATTATCTGCGTGGTTGTAAAACTAAAACTGTAAGATTGCCACAACTGGAAAACCATTCTGTTCCCCTGCCACTGAATACCTTTACATTCAGTTCTCTCTTGCTTTGTTCTCTTTGCTAGTTCTCTAGCTCTCGGTGAAGAATAGGAACACTGATCTCAGCCTCATGTGCAACATTTCCCTATCCACCCTGTGACCGCTTAATATTATCAGGAGCCATACAGACGAGAGGAACTGTCATCGCTTCCATTTTACTAAATGGGATCCTTTAGCTCTACCATATGGTGGCTTCACCAAACCAGTGGTCTGTATGTTTCCTTCCACAGACTGATGAGTCATATAGGGCCATGGGACTGCCAATGTAAACATTGTTAAAGGGAAGACCGTTACTGAGGTCCATGCCAAGAACCTACAGTGTTCAAAGGCATAGAACATTGAAAAAAAATTTTTTTCTGAAAACGTCCGCAAAGAAAGTTTAAAAAACCAAAAAACGATGGTTTCATCTGCATGATGTTTCTTTGAAGACTAGTGAACCAATAATTGGGGAATCAAGCACTGTTTCGCTTTAAAGAAACCCAAGCAAAAGACAATTTAATAAGGTCCTGGTGCAGACATGTTCCTCCTGGTAAAAGATCATGTACTTGCGGATTTGTTGGACCACTTTCCAGTTGATGAACTTGGCAGGGTTAAACTAAGAGCGTGGGAGTGCTGTTCTGTCCCTGGTGGCTCTGTATGTGGTCAACAGAAGGGGGGGGATTCTTCACTGCTGTAGCAGAACCATCGATGACTCATCCTGCTGGCTCTGCATCTTTCCACAAGAGCCATAAAACTCAGCGGCCTGTAATGACTTTCACATTGAGCAGAGCTGTAAATACACCCCCATCTATCTGCAGCTCCTGAGTCACAGTGGAAACCGCCTCCAGACTGGTCTCTCCCCTCTCCCATTCTCTCCTTTGCCTCCTTTGGACCAGAACCGTCATTTTGCAGCACCGTGGACATACTTGTTAGCCATTGTCCATTCATGGGCATGCTTAATGCTGAGCATGCAATCTGCAAATCTCCCTGGGTTGGTGAATGCTGCATCCTGCCAAGTTAAACATCCAACATGGAAGGACAAGGAGACCGTAGAGAATAGAAGGAGCAAGATTCACTTGACTCCTTGATTTGTTTTTGTCCAGAACAATGTGGTAATTTTGTGATTCCAGCAGTCATCAATCAGCAAGTCATATTTTGACATTTATGTGTGAATCAGAAAAAAAAATCATTTTTTGGGGCGATTGAATTGGACTTAAGGTTTAAAGGTCAATCAATCCAACAATTTTTGTTGATGCCAAATCTATGTCCTGGGGAAGGCTCTGAAATATTTTTAAGACAACCTGCTGCAAATTTTCTTGAGCAAGTGTCCTTGCACCACTGTTTGCTCAAAGGGTGACTCTTAGCTGCTCAGGCAGTCTGATCACTCTGGTGATGCATGCCTGCATGTTTCTTAGATGGCAACGAGAAGAAAAATAATCCTGATTACACCGCAGTAATATGAAAACTGAAGTACTCTAAAAATGGCAAGAAAATCTACTCCTTGAGATAATGGTAGAAATGGATATAGTGTGGTAAGCTTATACCCTATATTATAGACAGCAGCTTAACAAATTAGGCCAACTACAACGCAGAACTATGTGATTTGGCTCCACAGAGAGTTTCAATCAGTGCAGTGGAAGTAGATCCACTCCTGTGGAACTCATATACTCAACAGACTCACACTCAATTCTTGGAATTTCCTGAACGAAAGAGCAGCATACATGGAGAAGATCAAGAACCAAGATCCTAATAGCACATGGAGCTAATAGGGGTCTTGGAGGAATGGCCACCCTCTCTGGGGTATCTACCCTTCAGTACTGCTAATCTCAACAGCACAAGGTGGCATAAAACGCATAGCACCTCATTTATCACAGTAAAGTACATTAGTTAAAGAACTGCTTTTCTGCAGTTTGTGACATTTATTGAGCACCAATGTAAGCATGAGCTTTTGTCTGTTTCTGAAAGCATTTTGCTATACACTTTCATAGAACAGTATATTCTGGGGAACTGAATGCAGTCAATTAGTTCTTCATACCAGTGGGGAGGTTTATAATAATGAGCTTTACATTCATTTTAACATATCATTTAACAAGGACATGGGTAATAGCCTAAAAAAAACTATTCCACTATTAATTCCATATGTGCATTTCAGACAGCTATCAGACAACTGCATACATTAAAACCATAAACCTACATTTTATGACCACAAAAACCTGTCAAAATCCACCTCAAAGTCTGAGAATTGTCAGGAAGGACAAGAGCCTTAATATGAAGAGTAACTCACTCCTCACTCCTCGGGGCCCTTAACCTCCAGTTAAGAAAACACTGTCATCAGGAGAGGAATTCAGCTGGATCTCCAGTCAGAGGGAGATTAAAAACACACTCTGATAAGAGGAAGACATCACTTACTAGTTCAGACTCTTCAGGGAGGCAGATGTTTTCAGTCTGACATTCTTCCTAAAATGAGGGGAGAAGGTTCAATTCATGAAACGGATTGTCCTGAGACTTTGTAGACTTTATTACAACACTGTACTGTTCACACTGAATATGAGTGTTCTGAAAACATACGCTTATTTTCTACGTCAACATGAGTCTGAAAACCTTCTCATGACCTGATATTACTGTAAGGCGAAGTGCCTCTGTGTAACAAAGGGAGTCTGTAAGGTTATTAAAAGTGAACCGAATACAGGTGTGTGGCGTTTAAAATGTCATTCAAGCAGCGGTGGAAAGTAAAAAAGTAAATTTACTCAAATACTGTACTTAAGTACAATTTTGAGGTACTTTACTTGAGTATTTCCATTTTAAGCTACTTTAAAATTCCACTCCACTCCATTTCAGAGGGAAATATTGTACTTTCTACTCCACTACATTTATCTGACAGCTTTAGTTACTAGTTCAGATGAAGATTTGACCCAATGGATAATCTACCAATCTTTTAAAATCCAACACATTGTTAAAGATGAAACCAGTGGTTTCCAACCTTTTGGTCTTTTGACGTCTTCCAAAAAGCAGTGTGTAGTCGAGGTCACATTTCAGATGTCTGAGTTGTTCACAGCTCCACCAAATAGTCAGAGGGACCAAACCACTACTTTACTGACATACTTTAACTACATTTCCCTGCTAATACTTATGTACTTTTACTTAAGTATACAGGACTTTTACTTGTAATGGAGTATATTTACATTGCTGTATTGGTACTTTTACTTAAAGGGGCAATAGGTAAAGATTTCTTACCTCAGTAGCGGCGAGCGAAGAGTGGCAAATTTCAGAGCTGAACTGCGCCGACGTGCGGGCGGGTGTGGGAAATGTGGTGTACAGAAGTCTGCTTACCCATTGTCGCTCGAGGGGACGGTGTTTTCCCGATAATGGTCCCCGTCGCACTGTGGTCCAGTCTCTACTTCTCGAGTCTGGTTTCCTGGTTGTTTGGGAATGCAAGTCGACAGGCAGGTACGCCATCCAATCATTTAATTCTGGCCAAATGGGCCATCTAATCATTTAATTCAAGCTGAAGGTCAAGTTGACAGGCTTAATTCGGTCTAAATTAAATGAAATGATTGGATGGACTTATTACAGTATTGCGACCGCTACAAACACTGGATTTTTTCATTTTTTTTCAGAGCACTTGATTTATTGATTTCTGTCGGGATATAAAGACAATTTCAACAAATATAACCAAAAATGCTTCTCAAAACATTACCTATCCTACCTTTAAGTAAAGGAGCCGAGTACCTCTTCCACCACTGAATTCAAGTACTGCAATCATGCAAAAAAATGTTAATATTATTTTTTCCATGTTAGGCTAAGCATTTCCAAGGTTAGCCATGTTAGAATATGCCGTGTACACAGCATTGTGTATAGAACCGTTCAACATTTTAGAGCTTCAGTGTGTCATTCATGTGCCTAAACAACGCAGGGCTGTGTAATGTTCAGTCTATAACCAGGAAGGAGTTCTAAGAAGAGAGTCCGTAGAAGGGAGTCTAGAAGGGAGTCCGTTCCAGTTACACCGGTCCAGGTCTTGAGTCGGCCTCCCCCGTCACTCCACCACGAGCCCAGGCGGTACAGAAGGCGCTACGATCCAGGTGGAGGTTAATTAGGCACAGGCGGGCGGCTGCAGGCTCTCTCTGAAGCCGGTCCATAGTCCCATCACAGCACCACATGCTGATGCTTTGAGTAAAAATCAACACAGAGATCAGCTCATTTGTCACCACAGTTCAGGCCTTTTCACAATAAATGAGTCAATGACTTCTAATGTAATTTGTTTAAAATGTAAGCTAGTGAAAAGCTATTTAAAGTCACCTGCATATGTCTCATTTTGCTTTCCCCTCCATTTCCATTGCATGTCGCAGCCCTATTAATCAGACAGAAATAAAACTCAGGTTCAACCCATATTCAGAGCACTGTTTCTTCTCCAAAAGGAAAACATTCTTTCCATCCTAAGTCACCGGGGTCAAAAGAGCTTTCAGAGAAGATAATCAGATTAAAAGATTCATCTGTCTATCTCTTTTAAGATAAATAATCCACCGGAGAATGGCTGATAAAAAGACTTTAATAGCAAACCACAGCTACAGGGTTAACCCTATTTCTGCATATTAGATCAAAAACGTGATGATAGTAGAACAGTGTTGCCATCCATCAAGACGGGTCAAGTCAAGTTTATTGCCATTTGCAGAAAAGACAGCATTGGTAATGGGATGCAAGAGCCAT
Source organism: Anoplogaster cornuta (assembly GCA_900683385.1). Taxonomy (NCBI): domain Eukaryota; kingdom Metazoa; phylum Chordata; class Actinopteri; order Trachichthyiformes; family Anoplogasteridae; genus Anoplogaster; species Anoplogaster cornuta. The sequence goes on from CABFOP010081742.1 coordinate 8,124, forward strand.
AAAACAACATAACATAACATCAAACCACAGACGACAGAGGCAAAATAGACATACAAAAACACGTCTTGCTTCATTAGATTTCCTATGTAGCTGTGTAGCTAGCATGCTTACGCAAAAGCTGGCAACTGCACAAATGAGAGTGCAATGTAAGTCGCCTAAGTTAGTCAAGGATGTTGTATTAGTAAACATGGAAACAATCTTTGCAACAGAGAGGAACGTTGGCACAGAAAGAAAAGAAGGCAACTTTCCCTCTAGCAACTTCCTGTCAGCTGATGTTTTTGCCTTGCCATTGCCAGCCAGTGTAGATTTACATGTCCACAAACCCTTTAGAAGTGACTTTATTGACTGTTTTCCCGATGGTATCAGAACACAATCCAGCTTTTTTTGTCTTTGTGCTCTTAAAACATTTCCTGACGTAATTCAAATACCGAGGCCAGTTCATGTTTTGGGTTTGTGTTTGTTCAGAATTTGTCCCGTGTTAAGCTCCTTTCAGATGGTTTTCCCGTCTTTAATTGTTGTTATTGAGCGACATCAAGAATAACAATAACTCATTTTCCAAAACCCCAAAAAACAAATAAAATGGATGAGGAAAACATTTGCACTAAATAGTGAGCATCAGCCTGTTTAGATTAGAATGATACATCTCATCAGACAGAATTCTTACTTAGCGAAACTTGGAAATATTTTTTTAAATGGTAGTTGTCATGTCCATGTATTTTAGGGTAGGTAGGGTAGGTACGTTTTTTCCCTCAGTAGCACCGTAGTAGTAGTAACCGTCGCACCGGGGTCCGGTCTCTACCAGGCGTGGACTTCCTGTCCTCAGAAATGAGGCCAATGCGGAAGTGCCTTAAACCTGCATTCTATCTAATGGCCATCAGGGGTCGCTCTCCCTGGTTGCAAAAAGAAATCGGTTTCAATACAAGTCAATGGGAAAATGTATGTCCCTACTTCTCACTGATTTATAAACTCAGTAAACGTTTTCCAAATGAGTTTATGGTCTCAATCGCTGTTTGAAGTCTTCTTCAATACAGAATGACGTTCATTTTGTAAATTATGGCCTCATTTATTTTACATTTGACGATAAAGCAGCGTATGCTTAAGGGCGTGGCTACGTTGTGATAGACAGGTTGATTGACAGGACCAGGAGGACAGCAAAGACAGAGAAGCTGTGAAGTTGTTTTGGGGTTTTCTCCTGCGTTTTACCGTTCGTCTCAACGTTTAACAGTCTATGCTGAGAACTTTCACAGTGTTTTTTAAGTTCACGAAAATTAATTAGCAGCTATCCGGCTTCTCGTTTTGGAATGCGGGTTACTCATCTAACGTTACAAGAGCACAAGAGCACCGCAATTATTCTGTCACGAAGTGATCTGGTAATGAAGCAGTGTTTGAAACTTTTTTATTTGATCACTTGTTTGACTGACTGACTGATGGCGTTGTGACAGCAAATCGGCTGTGACTTCACTACAGTGACCAATTTAACTCGCGGTGTCAGAACGGGGGAGAACGGGGGAGTAGAGATCCAATGAGGACAGACCGGGACAGTCTGTCACTCCAGCTGCCGAGCCGCTGAGCTCCAGCTGCGGGACTCCAGCTGACAGGAGTTACTGGCAGAGCACAGCGCTGCATTCTGCCTTTTTCCTTACGTTTTAATATTTTTTCAGGCGAGAAAGTAATCATGTAGATTCTGAATATGTGTATGTGTGGAGCAGAGCAGAGCAGCCGCGACGAAAAAGTTTGTCAAAAAAAATGTTCAACTTGTGCAGTAACCAATACAACTTTCTGAACTAATCTGAAAAAGGTTAGGCTAATAGTGCTGGAGTCAATTTCCTGCTTGGGGAATTTGGGTTGGTGTTGTTTCACCTCATGGTGGACCCTGCGGTGGTGAGGTGAGGCTTTAACCCCTGTAAGCCCAGTTTACGGAGACGCCCAGTAACTCTACCTTTCCCCTTAACCCTAATAGCCTTTATTTGGGGGACAAAACCTGGAAGGGACCCAGAACCTCTTACTCTTACTTAGAGTCTGACTCTACCAATCTGCTCCTTCTATCTTTTATTATCCTCCTCTTTCTTCTATCTTTTCCTGTGTCAGAGCTAACCAAGATTAGATTAATTTTTATTTTATTCTTATTTTACTTCCAT
>CABFOP010081762.1:0-11641 GCA_900683385.1 Anoplogaster cornuta
GTAAAGGCGACCGTAGTGTGCCGAGTTTCACCGCTGAGCCCCGCCGATGTGCGGGCGGGTGTGGGGAATGTGGTGTAGGGAAGTCCGCTTGCCCGTTGTTGCTCGGGGGGACGGTGTGAAGCCGATAACGGTCCCCGTCACGGCGTGGTCCGGTCTCTACTACTGGGATACGGGTTTCCTGGTTGTTTACCTCAGTAGCAGCGAGTGAAGAGCACCGAATTTCAGCGCCGAACCCCGCCGATGTGCGGGCAGGTGTGGGAAATGTGGTGTAGGGAAGTCCGCTTGCCTGTTGTCGCTCGGGGGGACAGTGTGAAAACGATACCGGTCCCCGTACCACCATGGTCCGTTCTCTACTACTCGGAATCTCGTTTCCTGGTTGTTTGGGAATGCAAGTCGACAGGCAGGTAGGCCATCCAATCATTTCATTCCAGCTGAATGGGCCATCTAATCATTTAATTCAAGCTGAAGGTCAAGTTGACAGGCACGTAGTCTGTCCAATCATTTCATTCGGTCCGAATGAAATAATTGGACGGACTTATTACAGTATTGCAACCGCTACAGACACCAGATTTTTTTCATTTTTTTTTCAGAGCACTTGATTTATTGATTGCTGTTGGGATATAAAGACAATTTCAACAAATATAACCAAAAATGCTTCTCAAAACATTAACTATCCTACCTTTAATGTATGCACCATTTTAATGTATGTACCTCTGTGTGACTGCTCTCCTACATTTTAGTTGTATTGCTGAACAAACTGCTAGTGGGAAACTGCTAATGTTTAGTCGTAGTGTTGTTTTTGACTTGAGAAGTGACCTTGTATTCTCTATGACTAACTCCCTAACTCCCAACTGCTCTTTCTCCAGAGCTCTGTATACCCTCTACTGTGTGTGGATCTCTCCTGCAAATAAATATATGATGATATCAAGTAAATCACGACTTGAACTCTTAATCTTTAGTTAACGATTTTATTCAACAGATTTTGATGTAAAACCAAATCCCATTTGTCTTGAACTCACAACCTCTCTTTTTTGTTAAATAAATCATCTATTTTTCTTTGGCTTATGAATACTTCATTTTACCTCAGGGCTTTACGCGTATGGCATCTGAAATTCCAGGTCTCATTTGTCACTGTTATCAAGTGTTTTCACTTGACAATTATTCTCCTTTTTAAATTGAGCTTGCTTGTTCATTTGACCTCTGTGAGAGAGGCTTACTAATGTGTAACCACGGTTTCCAGAAAGCGACTCCAAATCTTTTCACTGCTGAAGCTCTCCAAATGAAATGACCTGATGGATTTTCCCTAAGCCATGGGCTCTGGCTGGCTCAAACAGCGATTGCGTGGATCAGTTTTGTTCTCTGTCTTACTGATAGATTCTAAATCCCTGTCATTGAATTTCCTCTATCCTTTATTGTGGCTATCTCCTTACCTGTCTCCCTTTTAGATTTCCTCTGTTGCCGGGGTATTGACCGAGTGGAAGTAGGCTGGATAGAGACATATATGGTCAGTGAGGTACTGTCGCATCCCGTTGCATTTACACACCACCCTCTCCTTACATGATACCTCAATAAGCCACTCCAGCATCCATATATTCTGGTATTCTTCCCAGGGTCACACATCAAGCCATGAGAACCCTGTCTGTCAAAATATTATACAACCGTGAGTGGTGCCATCACTGTTTCTCAACCTTTAACCCTCTCTGAGCTCTATCTCACCTAGAAAAAGGGATACATCCTCTCAGTTGACCCTCTGTGTCAGTTTAGATGTGCCCTTCTTTGGTCTCAATTATTGTCTGATGGGATTTCTACTGGTTCTTTGACAAAGCGGACCTTTTTGGCACATCCGCATTTATATCACACGCAACCGTCACCTCAGCTGACAGCAAGGTAATGAAAAAGGCGGAAATGCCTTTCAGAAAAGCCTTTCATAGCTCTAGGCTGGTTTGATTTTATCAGTTTTATTTCATATTCCGAAAGTAAGTATACCTTAAAGGGGCAGTGACTTGAGATGATGAAAAAATTAAACATTCAATAGTCTTCACCCAAACGGAGCTCTGTTTCATCAAGTTCTTTGTTCTTTGGTTCACCTTTTAAACCAAGCATTTGATTATCAAATTGTGGACATTTAAAGTTTCACAACAATAATAGTCAAATTATTGCCATGTCACAATAAAGCCAAGCACCTTAAAACATTTCATGAGTACTAGTCAAAAGAAATTGATTTCATTTAAATTGAAACTAGGCTGTTCATGGATTTTAGTGTGACTTAAGAGTCTGTGTGCAGCTCTCCATCAATGAAGTGGGAAGTCTGAATATGTGCCTTGTATACTGGTCAGGACTGGTAAACATGGGCAGCATGCTAACTGGAGACATGAAGGTCAAAGAATACTCTGTCAAAGACGATAGTTTAGCTACAGCCAAACTGCATTTGTCTGACTAAAATAAACCTTGGTGTCTTTAGCTCTGAGCTGAATAATAGTCTGTCTAAATCTTTAAAAATTGTAACTTAAAACACCTGAAACAAGGAGTTAAATTACTACTGTGGTGCAACTGACTATAGGATTGTCATTTCTGAGCTTCATACCACACACACAATGTTATTCAGAGCAGTGTTTTTTTAGGGACACAGGATTTCAAAGATAATTTAGCTCAGGACCAAATGATCTTGTTGGCTATTGTGGAGGGTCATCAAAAAAAACAACCTCACCTTACTTTTTCGTTTGCAGACAAACTAACTTCATTATGTTATTCATCCTTCTGTACATTGCAGGGACTATGTAATATTCCAGCAGGTCACTTATCTTCCTGTCACCCACCCAGGCTCTGCAAACATTGACTTAGATAAATGGAACAGTGAAGCATTTTTCTTGCTGTAGACCCAGATTTCACTACTGTATGTAATACCACAATATAATTGTCTGGGATAATACAATGTAAGCATCACAAAGTCTATCTGCTGTATTATTTATTAGATTTGCTATTTTCCTTACGACTAACCGACAATGTGAGAAAGAAAAAACTGCTTTAAAGTCCTAATTCTAACTCTGCCCCTTACACCTGCTTCCCAATTCCCTCCAGCACAACAAATCCCTTCAAAATTACTATCTAATGCCATTGTAATTATTTTAGACCATCCCAAAGTTTTATTTCACAACACCACTTATACACCAAAAGCCATCTGTGACAAATCCCCTAAACTTTCACCCGTTATTGTATCCCCTTATCAATAAACAGATTGTTGGAAATGACTCACTCTACTCATGAATCACATTCTCATTAATGGTTAGCACTGCTCTCAGAGCAGCTGGCACAGTTAAGCACCAAAACGCTGCCACTTCCACACGAGGCCTAAGTGTATAAGTGGCCGTGCAGGATATCCTGAGGGTTTTTAAAGACATGACAAACATTTTGAAGCAAATTCATTCAGTCAGCATTACTATGCAAATGACAGCATTCCGGTTACACCTAAATGTGCCGCTGCCTTCTCCTGAATTCAGATTAGAATGATAGGACGAGTTTTTATTTTTTTCTCTGGTCTATTTTTAAACACAGGGCGTATCAGAATTCCCTCCTCCACAGTTCTGCTCTTGTTTGATTTGGGGCAATATTACTCAGCATTGGGACTCGTTAGACATGTTAGGCAGCAGCTACTACAGTTTGTCTTCTAGGAGCAGCCAGTGTCACTGCTTCAACTATTAATATTAATACTATGAATGTGTAAGAGAAGGGGCTTTGTATCATTTGTTTATTGTAAAGAAAGTGTTGTGATTTACTGTAGCTGCATCCTCTCTTTCTGTCTATCTCGCTCTGTCTCTCTGATGCCATGACCTTTTAAAATCTGTGGTTCACGCCCACTAACTGGCACACACCATGCGTTTGAAGTTACCCCAATTAGTCTTTATTTTTAAATAAGCTGCAGATAGGCAGTGGGTTAAGGTTTTTTGACATCATCTCCCTGATAATATGGCTGGGTATCGTTAGGATGTTATTGTCGCCAATGCTTTTGAGTCTCCTTATTGATTCAATTCTATATACAATTTCTATAAGATACATTTTTAGGGGGAAAAGACTACTTGCAGCTTAAGAGGAATCAATAGTACAGGAGCTTATCGATTCTGAGGAATTTAGCAACTTAGAACTGGGTCTAGATTGGAAACGAGCCTTACCTGGTATGCAGATGTGAATGGCACAGGAAGGTATTTAGCAACTTATCTAACTTCCAAGGTTTTAGGTTTGCCTTGCTCAGCCACCATGTTGCCACCTCTAGACTCAGTACTGGTTACCCCCTTGGTCTGACGGTGGCATGCAACCATGTCATGTCACTACTACATGATGAACTGGCAATTGTGAAGCTCCATCTGTTGATCCTCTCAAGACGCTTAGTAGCACTTAAACAATCACTTGAACAGTGTTCAGTCAAGCAATTGCTCTTCGTTGTCATTTCTTGAAAGATAAACAACAGTAACTGCTGTTTTGCCCCTCTCCTCTGGAACCTCTTGTGTTATAGCCTTGATTTTTAACATTTTGGGGCTGACTGTTCAGGAACAGGATATAGTGTTAGCCAAGAGGTTTTTAACTTTGTGCTTTGATAAACCAACTGTGCATGACATATGTTTTTGCTATCATCCATTCATCTTCTCTTAATGTTATTAATATTTAAGGCTATTAAACCATGTTAACTGGTAAATTGGAAATAAACTATTTAATGAATGTTTCCTTTTGCAGTCTTTCTAAGACTATTGTAATAAACTGGCTTGATTTACTACTTGGACATCTTGTCTCTACTCCATTTTCTTTACCAATAATAAAAAAGGTTGTTTGATTGTATGGTAAACATGTGATATTTCCTTGGGATAAATGCTCAAGGTGACATTGCATGGTTTAAACTGGACCTTATCACAAATGGAAATTTAAACAAAGCATGCCACCAGAACAGACATGGGCATATCACACTTTCTACTTATACATTTAGTACTTGGTTTATTTTAGCCCACTGAACATGAAGTAATTCCATGGAAAGGTAAATCCTAGCTAGACACCTGTTATGGTATTGTTTTCAAGATACAATACAGGTTGTTTGCAAATCACATACACAATTATTCACAACATTCTCCCCATAATGTAGTATGGCGCCCACCGCGGCGGACGTATTTGCTTCGCTTTACTCAGGTTTTTCTTTTAATTCATTCTTGCATTTCAACATTCTAATTTATTCTAAGTTTATTTCTTGTGTTGTGTAAAAGAGAGATGGCAAAATATGAATTTCATTGTATGGTCTAAACCACTGTGTTTTACTGTGCATATGACAATAAACCTCTTGAATCTTGAATAATGTGTATGAATGTAATTTTTCATAAATGTGTGTGCACATGCTACACACAGAGAGAGAGAGAGCAAATGCAGTTTGTCACAACAGATGGCTGCACTCTGTCTTTATGCTATAGACATGTGGAGCAGGCCATGTCCTAATGGTAGACTACACATAATACAGGACATCAAAATCATACTATTGCTGCATATTACCTTTCAACACTGCTGCAAATGTCACTTTGACAGCAACTGTAAAAACTACAGCATTTTTTTCTCTGTGTATGCAGTACAGGCTTGTTTGCTTGAAGGCATTGGGAATACCATGACATGGCATTTGGGCCTAACCTCCCCATGATTCACATCCTCTGCCAGGGGCCAGTCTCCTTCCACTGGCAGGGTTATAGAGGGGGGAGGGCTTGTTTCCTCTTGTCTTCAAAATATCATGTCTGTGTGTCTCCCTGACTGATACTGCCAGCGTAGCTTTTAGTACCTGTGCATTACAATTGGCAATATTTTGACAAAGTAACTTCTGGCTGCTTAATGTACACTTAAATGTGATACTAAATGTGATATGAAGGTTTTTATCTCTTTTAATTTATCTCTGTGTAGTAACTGTACTGAATTTTTTTATTAGCAGTTCATTACACTACTAGTTACTGAGGAAAGTAATAACATTACTGTACCGCCCATCACTTGGCTGTAGGTTGACAATAACGTCAGATGACACTGTAGAGGTGGTGGCTGAACTATGACTGTGTGGCTGTATACTGTATATTCAAGAGATACATGGTACATGGAATCCCTTCAGTATGTGATCATTTAAGTATACATGTAGTGCATTTGAAGTTTCCAAAATACAATTATTGCAACATCTGTCTCCTGTGAGGAATCTTACTTCATAGTCTTCCATAATGTTTTATTGTGACCACTTTTACCTCTTGTAATTGGCTTGTCATGCATTATGAATACAGTAAATGCCCAATTTGTAAATCTCATTGGCCATATACTGTAGGAGGCAGCTTTGACAAGTGACATTTTCATGTTTGTTTCATATTTTGGATGTAGATAAAATAGGTATCGCTCCATGCACTCACATATTGTCGCTATCAACATAGTTAATGGGAAAGGAAACAGTTTACCAGAGACTAGGTCTTGCACAGTGCACTGATGCAAATTAGGTTATAAGAAAGGAGAGGGGGAGGAGAAGGTGGGAGAGGGGGAAGGTGTCCTTGTCACAGCTGCCTGCTCAGTAAAGAGAAGAAGAAACTACATATTTCTTTTCTTTGCTTCATTTCTCCTTCTAACAGCCCTGCAATTATGAATCCCTTTAACTCTCAACCCTTGTAATGTGAAAGAAAGCCTCTGAGCTGGAGAAAGGAATTGTTCACTGTGAGGCTAAAGATGTTAAGATTTAGCAGATTTACCTTTTGTTAAAGTAAAGTAAAATACTATATTTGCACCTCCCTTTTCACAGTCAGTAATTAACACAAAGAATAGAACAACTTGGTGAGACTTTCAAAATGTCAAAATGCACAGCATTTATTTGAATATAATCACAAATGTATTTTGCAAAAATCAAACAGTTTGACAAAATAAATAGATTCTACGCCACCAAAAGGCTTTATACTCTCACAACAAAGTAAAACACAACACCCTGATTACCAACGTTGTCAGAATGAATCATTTTTACAACCTTGGAAGTCACACTGCCACTCATGTGACATAGAATGGAATGTTAATTTACACATCACTGAATAGCTGCTATCACATTCAAATAATAAATTATGGTGGTGTAACAATACAGTGTGGTAGTGTTAAAAACATGATTTAATTATTCCCTACAATGCAACCAAAGTGCATATCAGACTCTATCATCATTATCAACCACAGTACTGTATACCATTAAACTATTTCACTTCTGTAGCAAGTCTGAATGACAGAATGTCAAAGCTTTCCTCTGTTGTGCAACTGTTTGTTGTGTTTTGATTCAGTAGGTTCATAGTCTGAAAGGCACTTTAGGACTCAATTGAATCTCAATGAAACCATGACCACCATGGTATTCAGTACTACTACCGTATGCATACATGATTGTATTCTCAAAATCAATTCACTTTTTTTAGATTATCCCTATTATGTCCTATTATAGACTATATCCAACTACAACATGCTTATTGAGGTCAGAGGTAATGCTGGAATTTTAATAAAGAAATTAAATCCAGGTGGGAAATAAAACGTATTACATTTGATGATACTCTTAACAAGTTTTTGTTAGCAAAAAGTTTTTGTTTTTCAATTCAGACGGCCTATTTGACACAAATCCACAAATATGCTACAAAACTATCCTGTTAGGAAGTGTCACTCATTTACACTACAACCTACAAAACTGGTCAGACCGTCCTGCTCCAACCAGTAATACAGTAACAGGTCAGTTCACCATGATATGACACCATCACTGACAGGTCCATGTACTGTTATATCATTACAAGATTACAAAGCTCAAAATGACAATAATTTAACTTACTTTCATGCCCCCTATTCTCTTCAAAAGTGTCATGTTCGGTGTTGTTAACTAAGTTAAGTTGTTTTGAGCTGGGTAACGTTCCTCAGTGTCTCTACAACAGGAGTGATGACCTTCACTAGACAAGTGGCCTGTTGGTAGGTGGTTGAATGTTGTTGTTGGTGGTGGTGGTGTTGGCGTTGCTCCTCCCTTCCCTGTTCTCCACCCTATGAGAGGAGGGGTTGAGTGGGCTCCTCTTCAGGACCTTGTTGGCCAGGTGGCTGCAGGTCTTCCTGTACTGGTGACGCAGGAGGGAGTAGACAAACGGGTCGCTTGCTGCCTTGCTGTAGGCCAAACATTTGGACAGCACTCCCCAGTGGGGGCTTATGGACCCTTGGGAGAAAAGCTCTACAATTCTACCTCAAGAAAAAAACAAAAGAGAAGAGTCATACACCGTAAGTAAAATGCAGCAGTTCAGCCATTTTATAGATTAGTGTAACTGGAGTGGAAAACAACAAAAGATAATGACCCCCAAGTCATGTATTATTTTGGAAATGTCAATATTTCACTTCACTGAAATGCCATGGCTCTGTTGGGGAATGTGGACTTATAAGTATCATTTATAAGTCATTTTTTTTTGCTGCTTTTGGATTTCTTGACAATTTCTATTATTTTACAGAACAAGGGTGCAATACATCCAGTCGCTGACACTTTCTTTTGTCATTGCAAGGAAAATTATTAGTAAATGAGAAAACATAAAACAACAGGAGCATTGCTCTTTTAGAAATGTGGCTTCTTCATTAGCCATCTGGTTCCCTCTGGCTCTGACACCCGCCCCCTCCATCTCACCATCACACAACTCCTGAAGTGCTCTCTATTTTCACATTCTTCATATTTCAGCTTGTGACAGGTTAGCACCACTAAAAAAGGGACTAATGCTAATGAGAAACAATGATACAATCTCTGACTCTGTTTTTCTCTGTTTTTCTCTTTGCTGTCGCTCATCCCCCCACAGTTGTGACATCTCAGTAACAAGGAAAAGGTTAAAAAGGTAAAAAATATTATCACATGAGATGGGATCAGAAATAACTATCATCTTCAGTACTTCAGTACCCTGAGTATACCCACGTTAATAAGGTAATTAAAAACTACATAGAAATACTGTCTTTTTTCTTGGGAGAATTATTGTAATTATTGATAAAATAAGATGAAGAACCAGTGCAGAATTGAATTTTAGTTGAGTAGCCTAACTCCCTGCCTCCACACACACACACACACACACACGCTGTACTGTACATTTCTGCTCACCTTGTGATGACATACGGGGTGAAGCACACTATAAATGTGCCGATGAAGGTGCTGATCTTCTTGGTGGCCCTTTGCCTCCTCCGCTTCTGTTCATCCAGACATTTCTGGCGCACACTGCCAAAGCACACAGGTACTATATTATCTAGCCAGGCGGCATAAGATGAGAGAAACTGAGAGAAACTGTGAGATGGAAAACAATGTGATGTGAGGGTCAGGCTAGAAGATGTTTATGCAGATATCAATTAGCAAGTGAGGGAGACAGTTGCTGATCTTCGTAGCACATAATTATGTAATGGGCTGACACATGTTTGATGGAATCCAACACTCACTGTCAGTGGAAGACCTTTAAATTCATATGTGGAGGAATGTCCCAGAAAGATTCATCTCAGGTATATATACATTTTCTATAGCTGACAGCCCAATTTGTAAGTATGCAAGGAGACAAAGGAGCGAAGAGCCTGCTGGGTTTGATCCTAGCCCAGTGGGGACACTTTCGACTTCATCATCATCATCATCATCATCATCATCATCATCATCATCATCATCATCATCATCACCACCACCATCTCTGGACACCCATCAAATGACTGATGTTCTAAGTGAATATTCTATTGAGAGTTGGAGGCAACTTGACTCACATAACATTATCTATATTTTGATTATGAATGGCCTTTATTCAGCAGTTAAAGAGATATAAAATGCCAGTTTGTCTTCGTTCTGAAATGCATGCTTAACACACTGGACCACAAGTGTGGTGCTGAAACATCTGCTTATCAGCATGGAGACAAACCTGGATTGCTAAAATTAACACATCAGTGAATGTAGGGAAATGAATTGCTGAAAATGAGTTGTACAAACACTTCAGCATGAAAGACAGACACGGATGGATGAGACTGAATAAACTTCTTTACCTGGGGTGAATATCCACGAGGAGCACCAGCGTCTGCATGGTGATCACGTCAATGCGTTTACAGTGAAACCTGGCAACTTTCAGCACTTTCAGATATGTTACACACAACACGATCAAGGTGAGGAGGAAAGTGAGAGAGTGCAAAACCGCCGTGAAAATGATGAACTGCGCTCCGGCGCCGCCGTCCGCTCTGACATCGCACAACGTGCAGGACGCATAAAGGCGGTGGTAGCCGACCCAGGAGCGGCAGGTGGCCACCGCCGAGAAGCACAGGGAGTGTATCCACGTATAGATCAGCGCTATTACTGCATCTCGGTGGCGGATTCTGGAGTGGTAGCTCAGCGGGAACACCACCGCCACCCATCTGTCGATGCTCAGAGCGGCCATGCTGAGCATGGAGTTAGTGGTGAGGAAAGTATCGAGGAAACCCACAACTTGACAGAACCAGCTGCTCCCAGGGTGGCCCTTGGTGATGAGCCCGACCACAGTTAGTGGCATGTTGGACACACTAAGCAATAGGTTGCAAAACGTCAGGTTGAGAATAAAAAGCCCAGGCACCTGTTTCCGGATCGCCGGGTTGTACAGAAAGCAGATCAGCACCACAACGTTGGACAGCAACGACACGACAATAACCCCCAAAAGCAACACCGAAGCAGCTATGTCTGCTGTGTGCATGGTGGGGTGTTTGCGTCCCGCTCAGATATCCGGACTTTTCAGGAGTTGATCCACAGTCATCGCGGGTTCCAGTTACCACATGTGCATGGTCCATACATTGTCATGCTTAACCTCCCTAGGCAACAGATATCTTCAACTGATGGCACAGCTCCTCCAGCAGCTTCCAGGATTAGGTCGCAGGAAATCCATAGATGGTCTGCTCATCTGAGTATTTATGCAGTTTTTGAACTCTGGTTCATGAGAACAGTGGTTTTCGTGAAGCTCTGCGGTAGTTCAAGCAGCCCTTTCCTGGTCGCAAAGCTCACTGTACAGTATATCTCTGTTGCGCAATTGCGCATTGAATTGATGGACAGCTTTGAAAACGCAAATTAAAGTGCTTCCCGCTTTCAGTCTCCTGGCGTGCTCATATTGTCTGAGCCTGGACACACTAAACCACGCTTGTGAAGCTTTGTTCAAAAATAGATTTGTGTAAAAATAGAAATGTAGCTACTACGCATGATTGCGTGGCTGGTGGTAAGACTGATGTCATGAACGTCACGCTGAACTAATGAGTAGTTATTTTATTTTATTTTGGGAGATGTTTTGGAAATATCACACATCGGTCTACTTCATAACAAAATATGAATAGCAGAATCATATACTTAGTTTGCAACAAATGTAATGTTTTTTTTTTTTTCATTTTACAGCACTTGATAAATGCTTCAGTATAGAAAAATAAATCTTGCCATCTTCACCTTATTCAATAAAATACCTTAGTGGTAATAATAATAATAAAAAAAAGTAGTTTTGTAGTTACTGTTGCTCGACTGCCCATCCAGATTAGTGACACACAGCAGCAGCTTCTCCTTCCACACAAAACATATTGTTTACAGATTCCAGTCTGCATTGTGTCTGCAGTGGCCCATGACCTACAGACCTCATCATACTGATGCACATTGTGT